>VZTE01001668.1:227935-246651 GCA_013397775.1 Eulacestoma nigropectus
CTTCCTTCCTTCCTTCCTTCCTTCCGTCCTTCCCTCCCTCCCTCCCTCCTTCCTTCTTTTTCAAATAGTAAGTCCTAAATATGGGGATAGTGTTCCCTTAAGTGGTAACTGCTTGGTATTGGTTTTGGAAAAAAAAGGATGTGAGAATATTTTCTTGCATGGAAGGAGTGGCAGCCATGCTTCATCTTGTGGGCCATTCACCTTCTGTCCCCTCTTTTCCCAAGAAAAAGGAAAAGGCTGGATACATGTCCTGGGTGGCGAGGAAAAGCCAGATCCACTGCATGGGAAAGTGGAACTGAGCAGCAACTGAGGCTGCAAAGGTGGAAGCAGAGTTAGCAGACCAAGGAAATCCCCACACTAGGGAATGAGGGCTGCAGGGCTGTGCTACCCTACCCCTCATCCCTGCTTTCTTCAGCCCCCACACGTAGCACAAACATTCAGCAGACAGCCTGTCCTTTGGCTTGGGACTACTCAGGTGGGAAATCGCCTTTCAGGGCTTTGTGATTTGTTTTACCCTTTCCTTTGTTGGGTCCTTTTACAGGAACCCAAAAGTAGCTGTTTTGAAAAGACAGCAGAGACTGTGTGGACCTTTGGTAACTTTTTTGAAGACCGTGAGACCTGCCAAAGAGCCCGAGAGAAAGGATCTTACTGTGTTGATTTGTTTTCTTTGGTTTATGGGGGGAAAAAATATTTCACACATAATTAGCGCAGCCACAGAGAGATTGTATTAAAGGTGCTTTACTGGAAATTTCAAGGGACAGAACAAGGGAAACCTGTGTTAACACTAGCAGCCAGGAGAAGGACCTTGCCTGCAAAATGGTGGGGAAGGACAATGTGGAGTGTTCAAGCTGCAAGAAAGAAACTGTTCAGGAGGGCAGCGTGTGCATCAGGGGCTGGGATTAAGCTAAGCTGCTGCGGGCCATGATGCTCCCTGCTTCCCTCCCCCAGCCCCGCCAGGGCTACAGGCTGCCGGCCTGGGTGGTCAGCTCTGGGGGAGACTCCACTCCCATGGAGGGAGGAGAGCAAGGACCGAGAGCCCAACTTACTTCTCAGTGTCAAAATCCTTGGTGTCTCCTTCAGCAAAAGCCACCGAGTTTCAGTTCTACGCCGGTGTCAGTGTTGTAAAACCAGCCAGTCCTTCTGTCTTGAAGACCTCTCCAACATAATATAAGAGCTCTTGCCTGTGTCTTGCATCTGCTGAACCCACTCCAAAGTGAACAGGAGTTCTTTTAATGCAAAAACTTCCAAGGCAAACCCAAGTTGCTCAGCCTTGTCCATTCTCTACTGAAAAGCCCACCATAGGTCTCTCTCTCCCTGGGTGTTTCCATGAAACCAATCGCTGGGGGCTTTGCATTGCCTGGAGTTCTGAGTTTCCTGGTGGACATTGCTTCTGTCCTAAAAGAGTTGTGTGAGTGTGGTATGGTCTTATTCAGGTGGGATTTTTTGATCCCTGGGGATCTCTGGAATTGAAGGACCTTAGTTTCTGTTTTACTGTAGTTTGAGGGAGACTGATACGGGAGTAGAGGACTGATGTGTCCAGGAGACCCACGTTGGTACCTCATTGCCTGGCACCTACTGCTGAACTGTCTGAGCTCTCCATCCACGCCGAGGGGTCACTGTAACTTCAGACACACAAAGTACCATCATTTAAAAGCAGAGATGCGAAGTGCACAGCCTTGCCCAGGGCCATGTCAAAAATCTCTGCTTCACACGTATTTAGCTGCCCACAAATCACCCTACAGTGCCTTGGTACACTTGTTCCCAGGCAGGGGAAGCAGCATTTAGACTCTCCTGCTTGCAGGTCCTGCTGTTTCCTATGAGAACCATGTGCTTGCTGCTGGCTGGTTTGTCTTCCTTATTGTTTCTGCTTGTTTTGTTTCTAAAGCTTACATCACTCTGTGGCCAGCAATGTCTTGGGTGTCATACAAGAGCCACTCTTCCCCAGGTTACCTGAGGGCAGCGCCAGAACTGAACAGCAGCTCTACAGAAGGCACGAATATACTGTGGCCATTTATTTCCTGCTGTGCTGAGGAGACGAGTGAGGCATATTTGCGGTGGTTGCTATTAGACATCAGGGAGGAGCAGTGCCTGGTGGTTGGCAGAGAGACGGGCATGGGCTCCTGGGTTATATTCACAGCACTGCCGCTGACTTTGAGGGGCAAAGTGACACGACCTGGGCTCCTCACTCTTGGTGGGGACATCAGTGTATTTAACTATTCCACCAGTCAGCTGGCAGCACCTGGATAACACAGTAATTCAGCAGCAGCTCGACTGTTTGTGTCACCTCAGCTGCCACAGAGTGCTCTCTGGCTGTATGCTGGTGCTTGGCATAGGACACACCCTTAGGGCTGTCGAGCAGGGAGGGCTGTGGAGGTAAAGGAATGCAAAAAGCCACTCTACACTACATTAAAGTTGTGCCTATCCCTTTCTCTCGTGAGCTCATCTTTCCTCTTCTCCTTTTGGACTTTATACCTTTCCCTGCACAATATTCCCTGCTGGAATAAGTCTCGGGCTCTCTTGAAGCTCCTGACTTCTCTTGAATCCAGAAGATCATTTCTTTGTGCACATCCCTGACTCCCAGCTCATGTTCCCTCTGTTTTCCCACGTGCCAGCTTTACAGCAGAAGGCACAAATATGCTGAGGCTGTTTATTTCCTGCTCTGCTTAGGAGAGGAGTGAAGCCTGTTTGTGGTGGTTGCTGCTAGCCTTTAGGGAGGAGCAGTGCCTGGTGGTTAGTTCAGGGACTGGAAAGGTACTTAGGCTTAGGCAGGCAGGATCTGCCCAGGGAACCCACCTGTCACAGGGGAAGGTGCTGCACTGGTGCTGAGAATGGACCTGAGGAGCACAGCATGCAACAAACTCCTGCTGGCCAAGGAGAATCTGGGCACTGGGAATATGATTAAGCAAATGAGAGTTTATTCCCATTACTAAGTTGTTGCCTGTAACTCAGGATGCTGATTGATTGGGAAGAGGTACCAGGAGGCAGGGCAGGCCCTGGGACAGTGTTTACAGCACTCCTCCTCAGTACAGGGCGGAGGTGGCCAAGAATAACCCTCTGTTAGCCACCAGCAAGGTGTGCTGGTTGGATTTTTCCATTTGCCCTGTGTGTGGCTCTCATCTTTGTCCCCTGACTCACGCCGGCCCTGGAAAAGCCCCGGCTCCAGTTGTCCTCAGACAGGCTTCTCTATTTAACACTGCCCAGGTTGTGGGGAGGTGGTTGGGGTGTGAGGAAGGACAGCACCCATCCCTGGGAGCCCCGGAGACACTCAGGCGGCGTCTGTCTCTGCGCTGCCACTCTCCCCTTATTTAAGGCCACACTGTTTACGTCCCAGTCTGGATGCGGAGGTGAAGGGCTGGCAGGCACGCTCTGGCTCGTGGTACCCTCGGGGCAGCAGACAAAAGATGGAGGAGGGAAGCAGGGCTGATGGCAGAGCCAGCCAGGTCGGCAGGGATTTTCCTTTGATGTGTGTCTCCGGGCAGCGCTGCTCCACGCTGCCGCAGCCGCTGCAATTACGGCACTCTCTTCCCTGCCAATTTTCCGTGCCCGTTAGTGCTGAGGTTGGTTTGTGACATTAATTCTTTCTCTGCTGACGTGGGCAAACAAGCTACTGGTGTGTCTCTGATTTAGGAAAGCCAGTGGTCCAGCACTTCTGCCACAGCCATGCAGAGCGTGGCACACCACAGGCGGGAGAGAGCGGGCACCAGAGCAAAGCAGGGCAGCACGAGTGGTGGGAAAGGGAGAGCTGGAAACAGAGTGCCCCAAAGCATCCTCCCTTCCCACTGCCTGGGCTCAGGGCCGCTCCACACCCCAGGGGTCCTTCCCACAGACCCCACAAACCACAGGACTGGTCTCAGGCGGCATTCCCTGCCTCCAGGAATACCTGGGCCAGGTGCATGATCCCTGCCCCAGCACAAGGCTGGTGGTCCCTAAGCACTCAGAGTAAGAGTCCAGCACATTCCCTGCCATTTGTTCAAGTGGATGCTGAGAGCATCACCTCCCTGCTGCTGGCCCTGCCAAAATCTCCCCCTTTTGTCCTCTCTGACAGTCTCGTAACAAAAACACCTTAATTTTATCTTGCCTGCATCATTTTAACCATGAAGGCAGCTTGAGCACAGGAAGAAAACTACCCCCTTTCTCTGTGACAAGGAGTGACTCAAGGAGCCCTTCTGAAACCCTCCTTGGAGCAGGAATGTCATTTGAAAAACACTTCGCAAATGAATACAAGCATATAACGTGAAACAACAATTCTATTATTTTAAGGTCCCTCGAAGCAGCAAGCCTGGAGAGAGCTGATGGGAAACTTCTGCCTCAAGATCAAAATCAGAGATCCTGGATCAGAATCCAGATGAGAGAATCTGGGTTGATTAGGAATAAATGGTGACTTTTCAGTACAGCAAAAGAAATGACATTTGATTTATGAGGCTGGATGAAGAAGATACTGGTCTGGTAGAACAGCTTCTGGCTTTCTGGACAGCGATATATTTGCCTCCCCCACCCTGGATCCAGCCTCTCCATGGGGCCTCCGTCTGCACTGCAGGGAGCTCCTGCTGAGGGAATTCAGCGTGTAAAGATGGAGAAAGAGGTTTCCTTTCTAGGCATGACCATGAGCTGCAGGGGAGTGAAGGAACTGGTTAATAAGAGCTGAGACCTCAACGGGGCGCTAGACAGAGCTCAGAGCAGACTGACCTTAAACACACTCAGACATAATTTTCTGTCCTGCTAGCAGGATGATTGCTAGCACTGTCTTCTGAGAAGTCGCCAACCTGCTGCTGTTGGAAACTCACAGGTTCTGACTGCAGGGCCTGTGGCTGCCTTCATATTTCACTTCACACGTCAGACACCTCTGCAGAAACTCCAGCACCCAGTGGGACCAAAAAAAATACCAGCAGAGAGAAAGCGGGAGTAAGAGAAAAACAGGTTTTAAGATTTGATCAGAGATGCATTTCCCCTCGCTGGGTTGGCTGGAGAAGCACCTGCCTGGCCAGGTGTATGTCTGGGATGAGGGGCTGGAGGTGCAGCAGGCAGCAGAGTTTGGGCAGGTCTGTATTGCTGCACTCATACGTTAAATTAAGGTGGCCTTTAATTTAGGTGGCCCTGACTGTCGAACCCCCAGCCTGCAGCGATGTGAACTGTGGGCTGAGTGCTGTGGTGGGACTTCTCTCCTGGTGCACTGGGAGCCCCCCAGCTCCCTGGGGTGAGCCTGGATTCTGGCTCCACGCTGAGGGGAGAGGGCTGAGTCCACAGCACTGAAAGGTGGACACCTGGGGCTGGGCTCCTTCCAGCACTCGTGGTAACTCATTTAAAGCCACCTGGGATGACTGTGCTTGGCTGTGCTGCTGGCAGTGCACGCATGGCCTGAGAGCAGCCTCTTTACAGAAACTCATGAAAAACTGACTCAATGGCTTTAAAGGATGGGACCAAATCTGCAGACAGCCCTGGGGCTGAAAAGTAGGAGCCTTGTTCCCAGTCCAGGGCTTAGTTCACTAACCAATACACTTCAGACTATTGAAAAGTCCCTCTTTGAGACCAAGGATTGCATTAGTGTCTCAGCAGAAAAGCCTGCTGAGCTCTAATCAGCTGTAGAGAGGGGTTTTATGAAGGATGTCTTTTCTCCAGGCCCTGCTCCAGAGCTGCTAGGCATTTGTTCCAGCAACTCACCAGTGCATCTTCCTAAAAACATCAGTGGGTCTGCTATAACAGGCATCGTGAGGTGTTCTGGATGGAGAGGAGGTGAACTCCCCAGCTTCAGGAAAGTCAGGAACAGAAATAAAAGCAGTAGGGTGCTCTGGCGTGAAAATGGCCAAAGTTTCTGAAGCTCTTAACCAGAAATCTACAGGGGTTTTAGGGTAGTCTCCTTAAACAGTGCCTGTGTGGGGAAAGCAGCAGAAATATTATGGGAATGCAAGAAGTGGCCCTAACACAGCACTCATGCTTAGGGTTTGAAGGCACCAAAGAGGACATAAACCCAGGGCCCCTGCCAGTGATGGCAGGATGAAGTCCTTTGGGAAAAGGTTAAGATTTATCAGTAAAATAGCATGAAAGTGCATGGAGATAGGATTCCTGAGTGCTGAAACAAAGGCACTGAGGACTGTGTGGGCTTAGAGTACCAGCTGGATTAGCTCTGCCTGTTGGCCATGATTTTCTTTCAGGCCCTGGGTAAGAGGACAGGAATTTAACATACCCTCTTGGTCTTCGTGGTAGCACAGATAGCATTGCAACCTTCAGGGAAAAAAAAAAAAAAAAAAAAAAAGAGAGAGAGAGAGAGAGAGAGAGATATGTTTAATTTAAAGCCGTTTGTTAAGCCAGTGATCAATTTGCATAACTCTGTGATTTGAGAAGAGGCAGCTCTGGTCATCTCGTCCTGGCTGCCAGTGCCCTGGAGCTGGTGACCACAGGCATCTGAGGCATCTGGCAGGGAACAGCGGCTGAAGACCTGGACTTCTGGAAGAACTGGAAGTCCTGCAGCTCTCCGTGCACAGAGCACTCTTGTCTAGCAAGGCTCAGAGTGGGCCCTGCACTCTGCTGAGTGCTCCTCAGCTTAGTTGGACAGCTGTTTTCTACCTGTCACCCTTCCTAAATCAACAGGCTCCTTTGCTTGCTGTTTTTGTATTTTTCCCCGTAAAACTCAACAGACACATGCTGTTCAATCCTTTAATGGAATTCAGTGGGAGTTGAGCTGTTATCTGGGGTTAAATGGTTATTTGAGTGGTCTGAGCACAGCCTTACACTTGGGCAGTGCAGAGGTCAGGCTACAGCCACCCATGGCATCTAATGGGACACCACTGCTTCTCCTGAGTCAGCAAAGCCGAAAGCTCTGGGAGGTGGCTGGAGCTGTGAGGAGCGTTGCTCTCTAATTCCCTCCCCTCCCATGTTACCACATGGGATCTTCAGAGACAAGAGCAGGATCACTGATGGCATTGGGAGACCATAGAATCACAGGATCATTAAGGTTGGAAAGACCTTTAGGGTGATCAAATCCGATGTTAACCCAGCACTGCCAAGTCCACCACTAAGCCACGCCCCTTAGTGCCCCATCTACACAACTTTTAAATACCCCCAGGGATGGTGACTTAACCACTTCCCGGGGCAGCCTGTTCCAACGCTTGATAGTCCTTTTGGTGAAGAAATTTTTCCTGCTATCCAACACCAGGAACCTGACTGACAGCAGATGGCCACTCACTCACAGATGACTCTAAGGGCTGGTGTGAGTCAGATTGGAAGTTGCATTAAATGCTTTGTGCTTAGGGGCAGTTCTAAACTGCAGTGCTGTTTCCTCCATGGGTTACCTACACCCTGGGAGGAGGAAGGATGCTCTGTGTCATACAGTGTTGAGCTGTTCAGTTCCCTGCATTGCTTCTGAGTGGACATTGTGGCCTCTGGCAAGTCTTGTCCTCTCAGTGACTGTATTTCCTGTTACAAAAGAGGAGTGGCAGCACTGCCCTAGCACAGGTATGTGATGGTGATGCCTTTGAAGAGCAGAGCCACAGGAGTGATGAAAACTGAGGAATTAATTCAGCACTGGCTACCTACTGTCCGGTGAAGCTGAACAGGGAACCAGTTTAATGATTTATCACTTGTGCAGCAATGCAGCACGTTACCTTTCCCCTCCCCTTGCCCAGACAGAGGGGACAGGCTTTGCACAGTGCGTTTCTGTGACAGAGAACGGTGACTTGCTCAGCCCTCAGGACTCCCTGATAGCTGCAGAGGCATGGAAGGGGTGGTTGTGACGTTAAATGACAGGAAAATCATGAAGCTAAATGTTCTTGATGATGCTGTTTTGAGTAAAGGGCAGTGACACTTCCAGAAACTCCCTTGGAATTAGATGATCTCTCATCCACCTTACCAGAGAGTTTGTGGGACCCATTTCAGGTTGGGAGAAATGGCCATAAATAATGAGCTGAAAGGGCTAATTCAGATCCAAAGTGTTAAAACTTCAAAGACCCCCTCTAAAGATGCTAAAAGGCAAGGAACTAGTGCGGCTGCATTCACTGGCGTGATTACCTGCAAATGAAGGCAGCAGGTCTGACTCATGTGCTTATGGAGGAGAATTATAAAGAGATCTGTATTCCCAATTATTCCCCAGGCTGGAGGACAGGAGCTGGGAGATAATGGGCAAATCAGATTCAGAGGTAGAGAAACGCCGTTTCTCTTTCTCTGCATGGCTGCGTGAAGCCCACAAACATGAGATTTGAATTTTCTTATCTCCTACATAGCATCAGCTGAAGAAAATACGGGCATGACTCCACTGCCAATATTCATGCACGTGTGCTCTCTTGGCAACCTTTTGAACCATGCCATACCACAAACAGGGCTTAAGGCACTTGCTGCTGCTGGATCAGGGGACAACCTGATCTGAACCCTGATCCCAAAAACTATCCTGAGGCTGCTCAGCTGCTGAGCTGGGGAATCATTTTATAAATAAAGGCAAATGAAATTTGGTTTCACACAATTCCCTCCAGTTTCTCTCCTGCTCGTTGACGGAGAGGAAATGCTTTTCAGATGCCAGCTGGTGACACTGCTTCATTACAAATTGCTCATGTCCCATTTTTAAATAGTGACTGCAAAATATTCATCCAGCTCTCAGATCAGGCTGTCTGTCCTCTCTGGGGCATCTACTGCTTCTTCGGCTTGGAGTTTGGCAAGAGCTGTCTAAAGATTTAACACCTTTGCCTGCAGACAGGCTTGGAAATCCTGAGACTGTCCAAGTGACCCCTCCATTGTCCTTGTTGGGTACTGGATCAGCTGTGGGAATAGCGCCAGCTGGAGAGCTTTTCCTAATGCAGCTTTGCAAGGACCAGGTCATGTATTCCCTGTGCTCTCCCTGCTCCCACTGCAGGGGTCTGTGACCTCTGAAAGCACCGCAGTCCCCACAGCCCTGTGTTAAATACCACAGCAGGGGTGTGTGTGTGCGGGGTGTCTGCAGAGCTCCCCATGGGAGAAGGAGGGCTGGGAGCGAGCACTCCCTGGTACTTTTCCATCCTCCTCCTCGCAGGCTGCTGGCTGCCTCGGTGGGAGCTGTTTGTAGGGCTGAAGCCAAGAAGTGCCCGTGACGTGGCAAACCCTCCTGTGCCAGGAACCACCTTTTCGGAGCGTTTTCTCCCTCATAGTCATCTGTGTTTTCATTTCTCTCTCCCAGCTCTGCAGGGAAGGGAAGGCAGCCAGCAAGCTGGTGGGGATGGAGATGTCAACTGCATGGGGAGAGGCAGGAATTTAGCAGTCCCTGGGCAAACTCAACAGTTCTGACGGGCTGGCTGCCATTTGCACACCTCTGTGGATCCCAGCCCCTCAGAGGTGCTGCTGGTTTAACTCCTCCAATGCCAGGCTTCCGCAGTCACAGGGGTGACTACGGTCTTTTCTCTCTCAAAAGGCATCTCTCAAAAGTCATCTCATTCATATGCTTGTGACACAAGGTTTTGCTTGTCATGCAAGACTTAGAAAGATGGTAATCAAAGTAGAAGTTTGGGAAGTTCTCCAAGGGCAGGGAAAAGCTCTGTGGCTCATTTCTGAACCTTTCTGAGTGGCTGAGATGGTTTTTGGCCTGTGTTTGGTCAGCATTCAGAAGCAATATGTGTCTTTGGTCAGAGGTGTTTTATTTCATAATGGGACCCTTCCATGCTGTAAAATCAATAGAAGTAAATGGTAAGTCACCCGTCAAAGCAAAATTGGAAAGAGATCTTGAGAAACCATGTTAGCCTTAAGACCTGGAGATTTTTAGCCAAGTCCTAAGGACATCGGTGACATTATAGATGGGAGCACCGATGTTTGTGAAGATCATTATAGAATCCTGCTTGACAAAGTTGGCAGTGTCCCATAGTAGACATTTCACAAGCAATGAGCACTTCAAGGAGGAGAGAGGTAGGGATGTTATCTAATTCTTCAGCCAACTTCAGTGCACCTGTTAATTGCCATTGGGTTACGAGGTTCGTCCCAGTGCAGATGCAGGGTGTGGTGCAGGGCGTGGTGTATGGATGGCCACCACGTCAGGGCTTTACCCCTTCAAAGTTCCCTCACTGGCTTGCATGGCAATGAGTTTCTTGTCCCTGTGTGAGGACAGAGGCTGTGCTGGAGGCAAAGAGCTGGATCCTGTGCCCATCTTCACCCCAGTCCTCCGTATGGTCTTGGGTACATCCCTTCTGTCCAGTTCTGTAATGGCTTTTAGCACGGACACCATCACAACCTCTGCATGTACATGATGAGGCAGAAGAGAGTGACAGGACCAGGCTGCCACATGAGCCACATTTCCTGGAGAAGGGCAAACAAACCAAACTAGCAATGTCTCATTTCACCAGAGCATGCCGACACCAGCTTACGCACACACCGCAAGTGGCAATAAACAACAGGAAAAATACAGTCAAAACCAGTCCTGGATGAAAAACCCAAGCATGAACAACACTGCATTTTGTATTCAGCTGGCACTTGTGATTTGCTGGGGTTTTTAAAAAACATGATGTTCCTTTGGGTGGACAACAGAAAGCTGTTTGAGAAAGTGGATCTCACCCAGCTGCACAAGCTCCTCAGGCCAGCATCCCCATGACCCAGTCCCCTCCACTCACCTTATCCTTCGTCTACCTGGGCCTGTCAGTCACTTCTTCTCTGTCTCCATTTTCCTCCTCTTCACAACTCAGAACACTACGTGGTCTATGGCTCTGGCTGGAACAAGTGAGGACCTGTGTCTGCTCCAACTGGAGCCAGTTGCTGTGTGTAAAGTGATTGAATACAAAAATTAGAAATGAAAAGGAGGTCGGGGCGAGGCGGCCAAAGAAAACACACATTGCAAGCACATGGGGAGAAGAAAAGCTTGCAAGATCCCTGGAACTGGGCACCACTTGGAGTGTTGTGGTAGACACCAGGGACACACTGTGGCCTGGTTTTTCCCTTGGGGGGCTGTTGTCCCAAGCTCACCAGGACAAGGTCTGGTTACACCAGGGCAGGTAGCAGCACTCTTTGCTGCAGGGATGTTTTGGAGAGCAAAGATGGGCTGGGGTGGGATTTACGAGCAGTCCTCAGGGGATGGTGTATCTCTGGGTGTTGCTGTGGGAGCAAAGAGCCCTGTGTCTTTCCCATAATTTGGTTTATTGCAGGGCTTCCCCCCAGCTTGCCATTGCTCCCTGTTTCCCGTGCAAAATCTTGCACAAATCCAGCTTCAGTTTCTGGCTTCTTTGTCTCAGTCCACCTGGAGAGGAGATGCAGCCTGGGACTGAATCGATGGGAATGGCTGTTCAGCATCCTGGCATCCCCACCACAAACCCTGGCATGGGACCAGGCCCTCAGCATGTTCTCCTTCATGTTTTTAAGGAGTTTTTGAATCACCCTAGCCGGCCCATGGGTAACCTGTGTGCTGCATCCTTTGCTCATTTGGCATCTACATTTGGCAATTGGCCACCAGAGCCCAGCGCCCTGGTTGTAAAAAGCATATTTTCAAAAGCAGGACAATAATGATGTGCTTCTCCATAGCCATTTCCTTCACAGGTAGATCTTTGTGCCGCGGTGTGTACTGTCATTGCACTCACAAATATTTTTGCAGGTTCCCAAAGGCTGGAGGAGTGTTTGTGTACAACAAGCATGACCCTGAATCACAGCTTATGGACCCTCGTGCCTTCAGGGGGGAAGAGTTGTCTCCTGCACAGCCAGCAGAAGTGCTGGGAGAGGAACACAGCTTTTCTCTAGAGCAGCACCCTCTGTTTTGACACTGGCTGTGCCCAAAAGCCACTACAGTTTGGTAGTATTTTTGGCTGCAGGAGTTGGGAAATCCCAGTTTTGATCCCAGTGACAACGTGATTAAAACCCAGCAGCTGGGGAATTTGGTGTTGCCTGGCTTGGTGATTTGGCAAAAGGATCAAGGTCACTCTGTGTGGTCCAGAGTTTTCCACGTGCTTCTCCCACCAGGTTCTGCTTATCTTTGAACATACACCCCCTCAACAAAAAGCTTCTGTCCCGCTTCTGCCCAGACTATCTGCACTGATAAGCAGAGGGTATCTAATCCATGTTTATCAATTCAAGAGTTGAAGAATGTCTTCAGTGACTTGATGTACAGTGAAGAGATTTCAAATTTCCTCTGAAAATCAGCTTCATAGCAATCATGGAGACTCTGGAAGTGTGTTCATACAAGCCTGTAGGGCACTGGAATTGAGAGGTGAATTGGCCATGAAATGCAAATCAGCCATGCTCCAGTGAGTAAGTGGAGCCACAGTTTTGTCCTGGCTGAAGATCTGATCACTAGGACACAGTTTATACACTATAGAGAGCAAGAAATTCGATTTCCCACAAGGAGAAAAAGAACCCCACAAAGGAATCATATGCCCAAATCCACAACAGGGAAATGCGTATTTGTATTTATTTTCCATTTTGCACTTACTGGTAACGAACCAGACACAAATATGTTTCAGGAGCAGAGACCAAGGGCCACCTATGCCAGTTTAGTGTAATCTCAGATGTGGGGTCGTGGGAAGAAGGTGCTGCTTCCTCAGGCTTATGTGGATATACAGAATTCAGCTGGAGTTTACATGGGCTGCAGCTCTGCTGCCTGGTTGCTGCTATGGTCTCTATTATAATGATTAGTATCAAAAGAAGAAAGGAGGGGGAAAAAAAAAAAAGCCCAAGGGAACATAGTCTGAGTGTGAGAAGTGAAAATGTTAACAGAGGCCAAGAAAGCTTTTTCTCCTGCTGAAAATGTGTTGTGCTCACTCTGGAGCAGGGAGCTGGCAGCGAGGCCGGAGCCGTGTTCGCATTGCTGAGCCTCCCTGAATGGCCCTTTTCAGCCTGCAGTTTCTGAAGAAAAGTGGGAAGGAGCCAAAACCAGGGTGGAGGAACATATAAATACTATGTGTAAGCAACGATATTTTTTATTTGGAAGCAGACTGATATAGTTGAGACTCACCTTGGATAACTCGCAGTGGGGGTGGCAGAGCTCCTCCCACCTCCACCCACTACCAAAAAAAAATTAGTTTTGGGAGGCTTCAGCTCCTTGCTGGCTTTTGGGAACCTCCTGTGCAGTGCAGAAATGCTTCCAGCAGCTCCTTTTGCTCCCAGGCTCTGGGGTGGGTTTTGCCATCTCTAGATGTGACAAACACACTCCCAGCTTCCCATAGGTGAGGCTTGCAGGGAGTATTAATGAAATGTGTGAGGTGGGACTCACGTACAGCACAGCAAGAACATCCAGCCAGGGAGCTGTCACACTGTCACAGAAATACTGTCAGGCTGAATGTGGCTTTGCTGCAAGCCCCTGTTGGGGACCTGCTCTAGTCTTGCAAGGGACACCTTAATCTGATGTCACATGCAGAGAGTATGGCTTGGGTAAATAGAGACAAAAAAGAATGAACCTTCAACCCTCCCCACCCCCAGCTGTTCTTGAGCCATTTCTTCCTAGAAAAATTATGAGCAGAGTTCTTAGTTATGAAATAACCAATTTATGTATTTATGCAGGATTTACATGCTTAAGCACCACAGAAAGTCACAGGGAATTGTGCAGGAACAGAGCAAACACCACGAGTGTCGTGTTATGCGTCCATAACAGTGGTGTTGTGTGCTGGAGGAGCTGTGCAAGGAAGGTGTGATGTTTTCCCACTGCATCCCAGACCCAAAATCCCACAGAGCTTTGCAGTGTCCAGTGTGAGGCTGTCCAGCACAGTAGAGAGTGATATTATTATTAGGGTTTTTTAAATTTTCTCCCTGTGGAAAGGTCCATTCTTAATTCATTTAGGTGACAGGTATACTTTTTTAAAAAACCTTGGACGGTCAAAAATAGAACAGACATTTTTCATGTTGAGTAAGTATTTTGGGTTCATGTTCCTGTGACAAATATCTGAAGGTGGTGAAGCCAAATGAAAGATTTTGTTTGCTTTTAAATCTTCTTTGGACCAAGGACTATGTCTCAGTGTCGACATGTGCAGTGGAGCAGTGCAGGTGGCTGTCCCTTGGCTCAGTGGAGAACGGCTCCTTCAGAAAGGCAAAAGGGGGAAAAGAAGGGGAAAAATGGTGGAGTGGGCTCACATTATGCACTAACAGATGGAGGAAAGGGAATAAACAGAAGCTGTTTGCTTTCCCTCAGTCGGAGAGCTTATCTGGGCAGGCAGGAAGGAGAGGACAGCAGGGACAGGCAGGGAGGCTGGCAGATGGTCAGTCTCATGGAGGGGACAGGGTGGCTCGTGCAAAGGAGGCTGGAGGGGCTGTGTCAGGCACAGGATGGAGTTCCCTGTTTGCTCAGGAAGTCTGCAGTGTGTGTCCCCTTCCCGCACTGAGGTGACACGTCCTGTTCGCGATGCCAGCAGCTAAGGGATTCCACCCACCCTCCCGAGGCTGCTCCTTGCCTCACTGGGGGACAGAGGTCCTGATGTGGGAAGGCAGAGCACGGGCATTTCTTGCTACGGAAGAGGGAGGAAGAGCTCTGGTCACTGGGAGAAGCATTGCTGGGTCCCCCTGAAGCACAGGACAACTTGAGTTGTTGTCTTACACACTGGTCCAAACTCTGATCTCAGCTACCCCATGAAAGAAATCCCTCCCTCCAAAAGAGCCATGTAGTCTTACGGAGGTGTTGCTCCTCTCCTGCTTTTCCATCTGCTGTGGATCATGAGTCTTCCAGAAGGTGAAAGACTTGCTGTGTCCCCATCCCCTTCTTTGAGAAGATCCTTGCTCTTTGCCAGTTCTCAGCCCCACCTCGCACCGCCCCGGCATATCCACGATGGATCTGCTGGAAGGGGACCATCGTGTAAAGCTGCTTCACCCAATGGAGCTGGTGGGTTTGGATCTTCCTGCCATTAACATCTGTGGCAAAAGCATCAGTGTGTCACAGAGGGAAACACTTCTGAAGTCAGTGGATGGAACGAGGATAAAAGCTATAGAAACCTCTGTACTGGGGTCGAGCCTTACTAGTGAAAACTTTAATCCAGCAGTATCCACAATTCCCTCGGACCTTCCAAAAGGAGAGGGACCATTGCATGCTGGAATCTGTAGTTCCTTTGAGCTGCAATTGTCCAAACTTCAAGGAGAGGAACCTGTGAAGTTTCAGCTGAAGGGATGGCTCCCCATGATACTTTGGTTATGAGATAGGGTCACATTTAATTCACCGCATCTGAATGGTTGCATCATTTTCTTTCCTTGAGAACAGAAAGAAAATCCTGGTTTTCCCTTTCTGTCTCCATTCCCCTTGCCTTGCCTTTCTTTGTGAGGACGCTGTGCTACCCTAAGTCACCACACGAGAACCTCCCAGTTCAGAATGCAGGGACACTGTAGGTTCAGGTTTCATCCTCTGTGTCCCATGCTCTGGGCGAGGAGAGTGGATCATGGAGCACCCCAGTGCACCAATCGTCCTGACAGTGACATGGTAAATCCCACAGCTGGATGCAAATGGGAGCAGCCCAGAGCCAGCAGCAGACTCTCTCTCACCCCTAGGCATGGCTGGAACAGCACCAGCAACAAAGAGCATCGTGCCCAGCTGGGTGACGCAGGCAGGCCTGGGGCTGTTACCCACTTAAGTATTCCATGTCAGGCTGGTCAGATCACCTCAGTGTGAAAATTATTCAGGGAGTTTTATAGCATTTTTCAAATAAACATGCAGTGCAGACTATTTTCATTACTTTCCCAGCCTCCTGTAAAATTTGTCAACAGAGTGCTTGGGGAAGAAATTAACTGTGTGTGTCTGGGGTGGAGAGCTCAGCAGCGAGATGGTCTTCTGCCCCTCAGCGCTGGCACTGCTGCTCTACGGAGTCCCCATGCCCCTTTCTCAATGCAGGAGCCAAGAAAATACTCTAGGTCAGGCACTGACAGCCTCCTGAGCCCAGGGCTGTCTCAGTTTGTTAAAATATATCAGTACCAGTGAGGCTAAGAGGGCTAGATTTTTCCGTGGCTGATAGGAACGAGACAATGCTTCCCACGGGCACCTCCCCAGGGATGGAGATGAAACTGTCCCAGGAAGAAACTTCAGCCCTGTCCTCCTGGCCTTCCAAGGCAGCATTTCATCTCGGTGTGAGTCCAGCGAGCGCACGGTTGAGTGGCCGGGTTTATGGCGGGTGAAATCATTAACACTCTGGGAGCATGAATGCTCCACTTCTGCAGGAGGGGCCAGTGGGCTCGGCAGGGCCGAGGTGCGAGCGAGCCGGCTGAGACCTGAAAAGGCTCAAACATCCCCCAGCACATCAGGGCAGCTCTTGCTCAAAGGAGACTTTATAAAACATTTTACATAATATTGAAAAACCACCCATTAATTAGCAACGCCTGTTTCTCTTTCTCTTAGGTGGCAGAGATGCAGTCTCAGGATCTTCCTTTTCATTCCTCCCAGTTTCTTTTCCCAAGAACCCTTTTCTTTTTTGTGTGTTTTCATTGTTGCCAAAAACACCAACACAGCTCGTCTATGGGGCTAAATCTGGGAATAAAAGCTTGTGTCGTGGCTGCCATCCCCAGCATGTTGGGAGATGCTCCAGAAGCCTCCCTGGTGAGCTGGGACTTGCACTGATCTCCTGCAGCCAGCCAAAAGGACTGTCTAAGGCAGTGATGGCAACACAGAAGAGTGCAGTCCCACAGCCATCCATGGCTGGGACCAGACCCCTACTGCATCCTTTTCCACACCAGCCAGCAGAACCACCCAAGAGTCATAGACTCTCAGGCTTTCCTTTGACTGGAAAGATTCATTTTGATTTTGATCAAACCAAACCTCATTTCTAAAGCTGTGAGTCCTCAACAAGAGTCTCAGAAGAGCTCTAGCAGGAACAAAGCAGACTGAATGGAAAATGGCTCTTGAAAGCCCTTCTGTCACATATATGCTTTACTTTGCTGCTCTGAGTCAGCATTTGGCCTTGCACCTCTGCTTTTCCCAGCCCAACCAGGAGAGTGGAAGAACTGGAGTTCCCGAGGATTTAGTAACTAATGTGACTAAGGAATAAAAACAGTGATTCATGTATTTATTTCTGAGCTTGAGCTCTCTGTTTGAATTGCTGCTATTTACAGGTGATGGAACGTTGTTTCTGGGTGAAAATATTTGCAAACCCCTGTATTCATTAAGCCTTACCCGTCATCTGCTCGCATGTCCTCACCATAGTGGTGCTATTTTTTTGCTGTTGCTCTTTTAAACTGATTTCCTGTTCTTCATTCAGAAAGAGGAAAAAACCAAAGTCAACACCTTCAAGAACAAAACCAAACCCAAACCAAAATCAGAACTTGGTGCAATTCAGCTCCCGAGTGGCACAGCGTAAGGAGCAAACAGGAAGGAGCCATTGGATACTTCTTAACCCAAAAATCACTGAAGAAAGGTTCTTTTATAGGTGCTTTGGAGTGGCATATGTTCTTAAAGAAGCTGGGGTCACTTCACTAGCAAACTGACAAAAATCCCATGCTCTGGCAAATAAGGACATAAAGAGGAGATTGTTGCTCCTGTGGGAATTCTCAGCAAATCAGACTCCAAACTTTTTCAGTATTGACATATTCCAATAAGCAAATCTAGCCTTCCCTTTATGACTGATATCTCTTCCTTTTCCATGAGCATCTAATGTGGTGGCAACCCCGAGCACCTAATCCCGACCTCTGCTGTAACTCAGTCATTGCACTTTTTGGGCTACCCAGGTGAAAAAAAAACAACCAAACTGAACTGTGACAACTTCAAATGTTTTTTTCCATTAAAGCTGCTTGGCACAGTGATTTCCCTTCTGTCTCACCCTTTGGACAGCTGCCTCGCACTTTATCCACATTTAGGTTCAGGACGTCGAGATGTCTGAGCCCAAGTGGTTTGGGAGTAAACAGGGCTAATGGAAATACCTCTGGACAATGCCTCTATATTTAAAAAGTAACTATATATATTGTGTGTACAGACTATTAATGGCGCTTTTGGCCACACAAATGAATTCAGTCACTGCGCTCGAGAGCACATTTGGTTATTAGTCATTTCCCTGACATCTCCAAGAAGAATCCTACTAGAAAGGGCTGTATGGGAGCTACAGCTTGTGTCAAAGAGGGCATAGACCTTAGCCAGATTAACCACAAACCTACTGGGATGGTGGTTTAGACACAGGGCTGTTCAGGAAGAACAGATTTGTTCCAACTCCTTTCGACGTCACCAAATAATTCTTTTCATTAGTTGACATGGATGCTACAGTCTGGGTGGGAAAAAAAATCGGATTTATTGAATCCTTTTGTCTCCTCTGATTTTACAGTTGTGCTTTTGTTCCTGTCTCTCCCATTGGTATTTCCTTGGCAGCTCATGAGGGATTTCTTTTTTTGAATGATTGAGCTCGTTTTGCGCCAAAAGAGAAAGGAGAGACAACCATTCTCCAAAGCTCAGGAAATGTGACATCACCCAAAATGCAGACCCAGCCTTTTGGCGGCCAGGTGGTAAAATGAAATATTCTCAGCCATCTCAGCATCTCCACTGCAAGGAAATTAGAAACAGAAACTTGGGATGACAGCCCTTGGCAGCTCTATTCAGCTCTGGTTTGGGACGCTAAAAAAGCCAGCTCGGTAAGGCTGCTAGAGAGAATAATAAAAGGGCCTAAATTTTGCCAGAATTGTGGATTTCTGCCTCACCGCTGAGCAGAAGCTGAGTGGTGACTCACACGTCGCTTGACACAGTCTGGCACTGCTGGAACCTCGTGGGCCTGGGGAATCGCGGAGCTGCCGCTATCCCAGCCAACCCTACCTCTATCCCAGCCAACCCCACCGCTATCCCAGCCAACCCCACCTCTATCCCAGCCAACCCCACCTCTATCCCAGCCAACCCCACCCCTATCCCCGCC
>VZTE01001668.1:246727-278360 GCA_013397775.1 Eulacestoma nigropectus
GCTATCCCAGCCAACCCCACCTCTATCCCAGCCAACCCTACCTCTATCCCAGCCAACCCCATCGCTATCCCAGCCAACCCTACCGCTATCCCAGCCAGCCCCATCGCTATCCCAGCCAACCCCACCTCTATCCCAGCCAGCCCCATCGCTATCCCAGCCAGCCCCATCGCTATCCCAGCCAACCCCATTGCTATCCCAGCCAACCCCACCTTTATCCCAGCCAACCCCATTGCTATCCCAGCCAAACCCACCGCTATCCCAGCCAAACCCACCGCTATCCCAGCCAACCCCACCGCCTCACCTTGGCAGCTCTGGCACGGGAATGGCAGCGCTCGCACACAGAGGGGCACGGGAAGCTGGCAGAAAAACGGGCATTTTACTCTGCATCCAGACAGGCTGCAGAGCATGGGAGCGAACACACATCCAACAGAGACAGCCACAGTTAGGCTAATTTTGGGAAGGGCGTGTTTCCGTTTCAGCAATGGGCATCAGCAGTGGGCATCAGCAATGGTTCTCAACAGAGCTTAACACTTTGGGAAAGCAGAATGTGGCCAGAAATCTTGCAGTGGGCCAGCAGGCTGCTGGGGTTGTGGAAAGCAGAGCTTTGTCTCCAAAAGGTACGTCTCTGCTCACTGATAGGAAGAACAATTCCTGCCCTTGTCAGTGGCCATTTTATGGCCTGGGTGATGGGGAAACCGCTAGTTCTGGTCATAAAACCTTTGCCTCTGTGCTTTTCTAATCTCTTCGTGCTTTGATTAGCTTAACACAAGCTCTTTATCTCAGGGGTGGATTGGACAGTTTTATGCTGCTGTGTGGTACCCGCCATGCGCAGACCAGACAGGAAGCTTCCTGAGCTGATGTGTGACAGCAGAGCCCTGCAGGCTGAAATTTGTTCCAGATAGGTGCCAGAGGCTGCTCCAATAACCCCACGTAGCTGGTCCTCCACACCAGGGACAGCACAGATGGCCAAAGAAGGCAGTCACCTGTCCTATATACATGGAATAATTCTGTTGCAACCTCTGGGTATTACAAGTCTGTCTCCTCGGAGAGATTTCAGCTGCAGTGTTTCAAAGAGCCTTCATGACCTCTTAGCAGAGATATTAATATATCCTCTCCCAGCACAACAAGGGTCACCTTGAACTGGGAAATGAACCATATATACCTTAAGTGGATTGAAGTCACACAGCCCCTTCTCAAGGCTGCATGCCACCTGGAGAAGAAAAGTTTTAGCAGGGAGGGTTGGACCCAAGCATCGCTGATGGCAGCACCATAAACAACCCCACAAGCACAGTGAGTGTGCCATAGATCCCCCATACAGTATCACTCTTATACAGCAGAGGAAATGCTCTTTGCTGCAGCAACACCGCAGAACAAAAGGCCAGAATATCAAAAGCCAAGCGTGTGGCCAGAGTAGGGCAGCTGGGTTGGCCACCAGTGCTAAAGACTCCTCTCCACCCATGGCTGGATGCAAGTGCAGAAAGAGTCCCAAAGCCGTTTGGAGCTTGCTGGGTACCAGACTCTGCCGAGCTGCAGCAGCCTGCAGTCCTGCAGGCCAGGGTATGTGCTGGACGACTGAGCCATGGTGCAAAGGGCTCATCTCCGGCTCCACAGCTGCTTTTGAAATAAACTGGCTTTGGTATTGCTACACTGCACCCTGTTGGGCTGTTTGGCTGAATCCCTGCATGTGGGATTAATGGGAAAGCGGAAGGAATGGCTGCTGATCCTTGACAGTGAGCTTCACTCCATGGTTAACCTGTAGTCACAACTACTGCATCCTGCTGGTGCTGTGATGGCTGCTTGGTAGAGATGCCAAAGGTGGTAGACATGGGGAGCAGACACCTTCTCTGTACTCCCAAGACATCGTCCCTTCAGGTCTTGTCTTTTTTTGCTTATTTTTTACTTGATCTGCAGAGTAAATTTTTTTCCCAGTAGTATCTGTGATTGCTTTCCTTAGAATTAACCTGGGGGCGACAGCTTCTGTTTGTTTTTAGAGGACAGCCTATATGGAAATGTTCTTTTCCTCCTCTACCCCAGGGTCAGGTTCAGAGATGGGGGAAAATATTGAGAAAAGCAAAGAGAGGGAGAAAATAAAAAGCCTGGCTCTTAGCTCCCACACATGCGAGGAGACCCAAGAACCAGGTAGAGCCTTCTTGTGTCGAGTCCTTAAAAGCTTCATTGTGATGTCTTTGCAAGAACATATTTATTTTGTTTCCTGAGCCGTATGAGCAGGGCATTGTATCTGCTGAATTAAGGCAGCTCTGTGCTGCTCGGAGAACTATGAAATCCCTCCTCTGTCAGGCTGATGTGAAAGGATCCCATTCATCTGGGCACTCCCGCCCGGTGGGGTCTGCTTAGCATTCATCCCCAAGTGCGACAGAGCTCCTACTGCTGTCTCTGGCTCGGGCCGCTCCTTCCCTCCTCTCCCACATCCCCGCTGCCCCACATGTGCCCGCGGCCAAGAAAAGAGAATGGGGAACCTTTGCTCCGTGTCTGCTCACGGGCGGCCTTCTCCTCATTGCTATGCAGTGGGCATTTGCCCCAGTACCCTACTTCGCAGCAGTAAATGCTCCTGCTGTGCCAGCGACGTGCGGCGCAGCAGAGCCAAGGGGTGTGGGAGGGCAGCCGCCAGTGACGACACGTGAATCAGCAGCATCCCTGCCATGGCAGCCAGGGCGCTGCCGGGGGTGAGCGCTGCGGGCTGGGTGGGAAGGAGGAAAGGGAGAGCGTGTCTGAGTGTGCGTGAGTGTGCCCATGCTTGCACAGAGGTCAGCCTGTGAAGGAGCTGTGGTGCCTGGCGCTGTAAGGGCCAGGAGGGGATGTGAATCAGGGAAGCAGATCGGTGTTGCACATGGGTGGAAGAGATCAAGGTCTTGGTCGGTTTCCGCTTTCTTGTCCTGTGTTTGCTTTAATGGCAACTGGACTTTGAGTTTTGTTCATAGTTTGGATTCCTGATATGAAGCCAGGTACTATTTATTTGCTCTAACTTTTCTCTTCTAACATCTATCTAAGGTCTGACCTTTTTTTTTTTAAATTTTGGCAACTACTGGTCAAAGACAGTGTTGGGGGGAAATTGTGAAGGCAGCTCTTGAGAATTATGCATTGTCCAAGCCAGATAATAAGCAATGTTTCCTTCCTTGCTTACACCTTATCCAGATGAAATTGGACCTTTGCCTGAACATCTGTGCTCAAAAAAGCTCCCAGAACACTTGTACCTGAGAGATAAGGGTGACTCTAACTCAGCCCAGCCCATGCAGTATGTGGGACTGAAAGAAGAGCTGATGCTCAGAGCTGTTTCTCCATGAGGATGGTCATTTCTGTGTATGCATGAATTTACAGCCTTGTCCACTGAAATTTAGCATCGAGAAATGGGTTGGTCAGCTGGACTGGACCTTTAGACTTCAGGCAGGCTCTGCTCTTGCAGGTCAGCAGTGGCAGATGGAGTTAGAGACACAAATTCCAGTTGGGTGCTGGCATCTCACCCTCTGCCCAGATCCTGGAGGGGATGGGGTACAGAGCATCCTCCAATGGATTGTTCTGTCTCTATGTGTGGCCCTTGTAGCAGAAGGAAGTATTCAAAGTCTCCTTGGGAAACGAAGAGCCTACTGACAGCAGAGGAAGCTTGCCAAGCCTCACAGTGTGTGGCCATATTGGACCTCAGTTTTGCCCATCAATAACACCATTTATTGTTTTTAGAGGGAAAAATATACGTTTGTGAGGACAAGATTTCCCAAGCTGACTGCTTCTTTGGAGAGGGGGAGAAAAGGGTCTCTGGCATGGCTGGAAGGCACCGCTTTGCTGCTTTCTGGGCCCCTCCAGAGGCATCACATTTCACTCAGGTTGTCATTTCTGGTTACACTTCCAGCCCTTTCTATTAACGGTAGGCAAGAAACAAGTGCCCCTTTCTTCCCACCACAGGACCCGCATGGGTGTGCAGGGGGAAGCCAGCCCCTGAAGAAAGGACTACTGAGGAGGGACAATCCCATTGCACCCTTCTGGTGATGGCTTGGCCACATCCTGCTCGGGGAGGACGTGCCTGAGAGCCAGGAGTGGCAGAAACTCCATGTCGATACCTGAGCGCTGACCTCACTGGAGACATGATGCAATCACAGAGCTCGCGAGAGAAAGCCCTGGGGACCGGCGGCTTAAACACTGCTGCCTTGTGCCTGGAACAACACTTCCAGTCTTCGAGCTCTAAGAAGCTCCAGTCTGTTGGCAAGATGCTGCTCAGGGCTCGCCGGGGGCTGTGGGACTCAGGGAAGCTGAGTGCTGGCTCTGGTGGGAGCCCCAGACTCCACCGATGCCTCTGGGGACCTCTCCCAGTCGTCACTCCGAAGCAGTGAGCAGGGATTTCTGCTGCCCAGATATTTGGTGTTTCCAGTGGTGTGTTTTACAGGACCAGCTGTTGAATGCAGCAGAAGCATTATCTGCCACTTCCACATGGCGTTGTGTCCCTCTTTGCTCCTTCTTTTCTCCCCTATCCATTGCAGTTCCCTACAATCAATGGAGTCACATCCAAGGAGCCAAGAGGAACCTGCGAGTGTTTGAACACATGCTTTATGCACTGACATGTGACTTCAGCATGTCACTGCTGGCTGTCACTGTGTCACCCGGGGCCAGCACACAACCATAGTGCCACCAGCTCCCTTGAACCCTAATCACATATTTTTGGTGACACCCCCTGGGTTCAGACGAGATCAGGTTCACTGGCAGACCTGCCCAGCCCCCTGGAAAGGAGAATATAGCTTCAGATACAAAGATGGTGAATTTTTTTTTGTGAAGAGGAGAAAAAAATCTGTATATTCATGAAGACTCCTTCAAGAAAATAAAAGGTAAAGAAATAAAGGGCTTCATCATGCTATAAAAGACAGCAGTCTCACGACAGCTCGTTTCATGTGGCATTTGTTAAATAGAAGCCAGCTCTCTCTAAGAATGGGTTTTCCTGAGAAATTCCTACACTAATGTATGCAATCTGCCTGTGGAAGGGGTGTTATGCATCCTCTTGGGGCCTCATCCAGCATGGGTGTGAATCTGTCACAGTTCCCTGGGGCTCATCCGGGCTCATCATCTCCAGAAGGAAAAGTTCAGGCTTCTGCACGCTCTGCGCATCAGCCGGGCTGTGCTGGCCAAGCTTCATACACGTATGGTGGGGAGCTAAGCATGCAAACTACACCAGATATATTTCCTGAGTGTAGTCTGTGCCTAAAAACTCAGCAACCTTGCTCCTAAACATTGCCAGGCTCCTTTTCCTCCAGCCACACACGTGTGATCCAGCTAAAGAAGAAGTTTTAATGGTACCAAGTAGAGAAGCCGTGCTCCGTCCAGCAGGACCAGCTCAGAGATGAAGGCTCTGATGTGGTCCTAGTTCTAGTTTGAATCTTTGGGCTGCAGGCTGGGAGGATCAAAGAGTCTCAAGAGCACAGGCTTCTGGCTGTGTTAGTCAGCTCCAGGTCTATTGCGTGATCCACCGCTTTAGCTGGCAGGCGTGAGCCCCAGAAGGGAACACCGTGCCTGGGACTGACCACCCAGCCAGGATCAGGTGCAATGCAAACGCTGACTGGCATTCGGAGGAGCAGACTCCAGGGGAGATTCTTTAGGCATTGTATGATTCACACATTGGCAACTGTGAATCTGTCCTGCCTTGTGTGATCTGAGGCAGTCTGTTGTCCCATGTCATCACAGGAAAGATGGGCTGGGAGACAGACCAACTCAGAAGGGGACTTAGAGATGGAAAGTCTTTGATGAGAGGAAAGAAGCATCCAAATGACACTTTTCTCAGTAATTTTTGCTAATTATAAAGCCATTGACTGCTATTCCCAAAGCCTCCCTGCGTGAGGGAGCCTAATCACCGATGACAATTTTTTGGCATTTTTCAGGCTTGTCACTGACAAGAACACACACCAGACACTCCACCCAATGGCAACATCTGCCTCGACATAATGTAGTTTCCATGTTACTCTCAGCTCCACCATTCACTCTGTCAAAGTCTGTGTTTGCCCCACTAGTCACACCACGATGTTACCTTGAGGTAGCTACTGGTCTCAGTTGTTTACAGAGCATCCTTCTCACAAACAATACAAACATCTCCTCCTCCCAAAAGTCTCTTTGTGGGCTGCAGTGTCCAGGAGAGGAATAGGTAAGAGCCCATTTGGGGGCTGTGCTATACTGCTTGGAGATTTGGATTTATCAACTCCTCAGTTTTGTTCATGGAGCCTCCTGAACACCTTTGACACGGCTGGTTTGGATCTGGAGACTCTGTACTTTAATCCCCAAGATAAAACCAGGAAAGAAACAGTGAACAGGGAAAAGAAGGAACCACTTGCCCAGGGACTGGTCTGTGGCAAACTGGGATGAGCTGTGCTTCACCTCGCCAGACCTAGGCCCAGTTTAAAGCATCACCTAAGTGTCACATCCAGCCAGCCCTTTCAGCCAGAGGTAGGAGCAGCCTCAGCCGTGAGCCAAGTCTCCTGTGCTGAACGTCCAAAGGTGCTGGCTAAGCCCCTTCCCTCTCCAGACATAATCCTAATTGCCAGTGCTTGGCAGCCACTCCGTCATGAGCAATAAGGGAAATTCATATTTTGTGTTTTAAATGTGTTTATTAGCCAAGAAGTTATCACCTGAAAGTGGACGCTAGGGCATGTCCAGAAACCTCTTTCCCTAAGGTTCCCACCAACAATATAGGCACTGTAAGGCCTCATGGCAGCTTGGTACCAGCTTCACGGCTGCCAAAGCTGTGCAGGAGCCTAGCGAAATCCAAGGGTCTTTTTTTTTTTTAATGTCACAGAGCAACTTTTTGAATGACTAACTCAGAAGTAAAGTTTTTTTGAAAAGCTTTATGGTCACTGGAGGAAATTCGTGAGTTGCAGTGTGTTGCTGTTTGATGGCGGAGAGCACGTAAAACGTCCTCTTGGGACGAGGCTGGCACGCCGGCTCTTTATGCCTGTGACCTCGTGCACATCCACGCTCTGGTCTTGGAGTGTGAATATCCCACTCATCTGACTTCTCCACACCCCCAGCTAATTACAACTCTGCATTTCCTTAAAGAACCCCAGGTGCAAACACACAGATTAGAGGCGGTTACAGGAATAGGTTGGTTGGCTTGCAGAGCTAAAAGGTTATTGTGGTTCCCACGGGGGTTTTACACAGTGTGCGTGTGTCCATCCATCCATATATTTATATTTCAATTATATTTATGTTATTATTTCAATTACAACCATCCATCTCTTCATAATGCCTGATTTCACTCTGCACCGGATTAAGCCCTGGTTGAATGCCAGCTCTGAAATGGCATGAATGAGTCCTCACAGCATGGGGAACCTTTCATCATGAAGGTCTTGAAATAAATGTCACCACCACTCTCATCTCTTTCTCTGAAACCCTCTTTTGCCCCATCCCTCCTTCCTGCTCACTGAGGACACTATGGCAGTGTACTGACTTGTGAAGAAAGAGACTCTTCTTATGTACCATACGTGCCCTTCAGCAGAAGGGAGGTTGGGAGCCATGGACAGTTTGTGCTCGTCTGTCCCTTGGGATGCTGTGACAAGGGTCTTGTCTTCCCTGACCAAATAAAAGTAACTGAAACCCATTATGCTCTTCAGCTCAGATGCAGGAGTGAAGAGGAGGCATTGTGGGGCTTTTTGCAAGGCCAGTTTACCCGAGCCAACCCTTGGCACTATTCACATGTCCCGCTTCCCTGGGTTAAACACATGCTTTTAGTTAGAAAAGGCAAGATCAGTGACCATCAGGATCATACCTGACCCATCACTGTACAACCAGAGTGAAACCTCAATAAAACATCTATTTAATTTAAAAACAAAGCCAGGCATCAGTTTAGCCAACTGCAAACTGTTGGGGTGTCCTAAAGACTACACATGAAACCATCAGATCAGACCATTTTTGTGATCCAGCACAAGAATTTGGAAGGAAATATCTCTCAGCTTTCCTTGTGGCCTCTACTATCAACACTGCCCACAGCTGCCTGGGGGGCTTTTAGCTGCCAGGAGAGGATCTTGTGGGGTGCAGAGGGTGAGGGTGTCACAGCCCAGTGCTTTGCCATCTCATCTTGGGGCATTTTGTATTCTAGACACATTCTTAGGAAGAAGTGACATCAGGATGCCCAAATGAGGAGTGTGTGAATCAGCGTGTGGAAAGCCACGTTTGAACAACAAATTCCTGAGGATTCCTATCTTCAGACCTCTGAGATGCACCCATGCCGGGAGGAGGAAGTATAATTCAAAACGAGACAGTTTGAAGTCTGTTCTCTAAGGGTCTAGAAACCATTTTATAGCTTCTGTCCTCACATGCTGCAGTAATTGCCTTAATAAATATATCAACAGGGAAGCATAAACTGCTTTAAAGTTAAGGAAATTCCAACAACTGGATGAGCTGCTGTGAGCACTGGTGGAATGAATCCCAGGCTCCTGAGGGCTAGGGTGATTCAGGCTTTGCATTCTCATGGTTTGTGATTACACCAGATTTCCTTGATGCAATTATTTTCTTGCGACTCTGCAGTCTACAAATTCTAAATATAAACTTGCACATAAAATAATACCCTCATTTCTGAAACAGCCTCTTGCCAAAAGTCCTGCCAAACAGTTGCTTTTTATATTACATTAGTCATGAACTGTGGCTGACAACAAGTTCCTCTTTGCAGACCCCTCCCAGAAATCTTGTGGAAGAGTCCTTTCTTTTTTTTTTTCCCAATAATTCCAGCCTAGCTGCGCATATCAGGCAGGAAAACACTAACATTTTCCAGAAGTGGATGATGTCTCATGCTGCATTTAACAGTTGTTGCTGGTCCTTTAACAGATGTTAGGGAGAGATGCAAGTGACTGAGCTGGAAAGCGGCGTCTTTGCTCAACACCAATAAAGACACATGAGGCCAAGCTTTGAAAATAGCTTTTATAGTCTAGGGAGGATGAGGGAGTGAACCTAGAGATCATCTGTCTTAGTTAGTGGCAAGGTGACGTGCTGAACCTGAGGTTCAGACTCCCACCATCTCATCCTTTGTTTTCACAGCTCAGGTGCTGAGCGAGGTGAAGGTTGTAAAACAAGCACAAAATCGAAAGAGTTCTTCAGGGCTCCCCCACCCAGGAATGGAGGAGACATTCAGTGCTGAGAGGTGGAAGAGCCAGCCCTCTGCCATGGTCAGAGCTGTGGGTATCTGCTTGGGTCAGTGCTAGAGAAGCCTTCACCTTCATCACCTGGCTTCACCCATTGCTGCTCCTCAGAATGAGGCAGGAGCCAGGACTCCAGCTATCTCTGCACTTGTCAAAGGAAACAGGCTTAGATGATATGGAATGGAATGGAATGGAATGGAATGGAATGGAATAGAATAGAATAGAATAGAATAGAATAGAATAGAATAGAATATTTCAGTTGGAAGGGACCTACAATGATTATCTAGTCCAACTTCCTTCCATGGGGAAAAGCAAGCCCCTCTGCCTTTGCCATTATCTGGAAGGACAACAGCTCCAGCCCTTAGGATATCACTGCTCATAAGCTTGGGCACTTTTAGGACCTCTCTGCCTCCCTGCCATTTAACACCGACCCAATGCCTCACATCATCTCAAAGCCAAGGTAGCGGGATTTGGAGTCAAGCACAGAGTGGCACTGTGCAATAGGGTGTCCATTGCAAGCCAGGCTGGAATTTGGTCTTTGTTCAAGCACCATTAGGAGGAGGAGAAGGGAGAGGAGGTGCAGGGTGTGGTACCACTGCAATTTTCCTAGAGGCAAAGCCAGTTGAAGTTCACATTCTCCAGCTACTCGCTCCTCTCTGAAGTGAGGCAGCTGGCCACCCTGCTCCATTGTGCCAGCTCATGCCTAGCTGGGTCAGGGATCTCTGTTAAAAACAGCCCTTGAGAACAAACACAAGCTTTCTTATGAACCTTGAGAGTTTCACTGATTTTGAGCACAGAGCAGGTGTTCATCAACAGGAGTTTGAGTGAGGGAAGGAAAAAGCAGAGAGAGCAGAACCTCCCCTGGCTAGTTTTCCCACCAAGACACAGATTCAAGCCTAGCACACGTGGGAGTCAGCAGGGGCTCTGGAGGGAGCACTCATGCTGTCTCCTGCAGGAAGCGAATCCAACTAATAAGTAACCCAGTTCTCCTCAAAAAACCCACAGGGATCACCAAATCTCAGCCCTGCTCCTGTAGCTTGTGCCTGAACCGCCTGCCAGGGTGTGTGGGTGGTCAAAGGAGCTTACAAAGCAAGTGCTGGTGTCCTTCCACTGGCCAGCTGGGAGGGATGCAGCGCTCATGCCGGATGATGCTCTGCAGAGCCCATGGATAGCTGGTGGCACGCGTAGCCAGCGACATGGTGCCGGAGCTGCCGTCACTATGGCTGCTCTTCAGGGACCCAAAGAGCACACTCCTCGTCCTTGAACTCCGAAGTGTGTCTATTTTAACCCCGCTCTCCATGGCAACAGAGACGAAGCAATGCCGTCTCTGCCTCACGTACCCCCTTGTTGTTCTTGTGAAGGGTTTGCTCAGAGCCGACCACCTGAACCGGTGGCTCACAGCTACGCCAAGCCTTTCCCACCCTCTGCATCTCCTGGATGAAATTCTTTCAGGAACAGCTTGTTCCTTTTTGGCCTCGGTGTTAGAATTATTAAATCAAACTTGGATACAGCTCTCAAAACCTTCCCCCAAGATGCCTTTTAATTAAAGCAGTGGAAAGAAAAGACCAGTCTAAATGTTGTAGCATTTTTAATTAGTGAAACCTTTATTTTATTTGCTAAAAAACAAGATTACCTTTAAGTCCATTAAAATGAGTCCTTCGTTGGAAGGCTTTACAGTGTGTGTGAAAGGGAGATTTAAAGGATATTAATAAGGGCTTAAACATCTTAAACATGCTAAAACAATTGAAGAATGATATTTTTTAATGGAAGAAATTAAATAACCTTCTATTCCCACCACAGTGAGTGTGTATGTTTGTGTGCTGATGCCTTTGAAGTTCCCTCAAACAAACATGCACCTGCCTTCATCCAGACCCACCCATTCATTTATCCCTACTGCCGTGGGGAACTGTAGTTCTTTCCCAATAATTCCTGAATAAAAATATGTTTCTCAGACAGGAAATACATGCTGAAATCATAAACACTTCACCTGCAAGTCCTCTTATTTATGGTCCCATGAACTGTTTATTGCAGTGGAGGACTCTCTCTCCTCAGAGATGTTTAGGAAAGGGATTTTATAATTTCCATAAAAATTACTTAACATTTTCAGAATCAGTTATATTTTACAGATATCAGAGCTATAAAAGTAACCAGGTCAATTCCTATAAGTCCAAGAGGGTGGCAAATGTTCCTTCTTGGACAAACCTTTGAGCGTTGTCTGCTAATGGGTCTCACTGGCCCTGACTTAGCACAGCAGAGAGTGCTCACACGCTTTCTTCCTTGGCAATCCACCCCAGGTTTTAATGAACAATGTTCACGGGCTCTTCTTACCCTGCTGACCGAGGGATCTGCTCTGAGAAGGCTGAGTTTGTGTTCACACAGGTGTAGCAAAGCTAACATGCTGCACCTGCCTGTCCACGAGTGTCTCTCGGAAGCGCCCGATTCTATCACAGCTCTGCCATTGTGGAGAGACACCTGGATGTCCTGTCCATGATGACCTGTTTTCTTTTTGCTTTCTTTTCTTTTGCAGACATTCTTCTATGGCCTCTTAACAGTGCACAGGAAAGTGCAGGGACCAGTGTGTTGTCTGTACATTATAACAAAGCAACAGAAAGCTAAAAGGGGTCTCAAGCACCCAGAACAGCTTTTTCATGGTCAGATGATTGAGAGGAAAGGATGCTGCTGGGAGTACTGAGACTTTTGACAAGGTCAAAAGTTGCCTGTTCTTGGCCCAAACATTTGGCCTGATTTTAGGACTCTTGATCACATAACTCCATTTCCTGTCTTCTCTCAGAGACCACGTCCATGGTCATCATTTACAGGAGGCTCTTTCAGCTTCAAGTCATGTTCAAGCCAAAGCACTTCCCTGCTTTCCAAACCCAGCAGCAAAAATCAAACCAAGCCAGGTTTAATCCATCCAGCCTGGATAAAGGGAACAGCAGTGGAGGGGTCCTGGGGCACATCTCTCAGCATGATACAGCTCTTTCCCTGCAGCCCTCCTGCAAAAAAAACCCCCTTCCCCCCACCCTTCAAAAGACCTATTCCTTGTGATAGTAAAAAAGCACTGATTCCTATTAAAAACCCAAACCCTGCAGGAAAGCAGGGAGGGGGAGTTTATGGCCATTGACCCTTTAACTCAGGTAGGTTTATAAAGAGCTGTCTTTCTGTTGCACCACTGGGATTGTACAGGTTTCTTGGCCATGAATGGGAGCTTTGTAGGATTCTACTGTGTGGTCATTCACGGGCAATCTGTTGGTCTTTTTAGAGACATTTAATAAAAAAAGAAAACCTATCTAAAATACAGGAGGGGGGGGGGTAAGCTGAGTATCAGCTAGCGGCCCAATCAATGAGTGAATGTGTTTGGGTCTCCTCCCGGAAGAGAAAGCTTGTTTTAGGAATTTAGCCTGGCACTCACGGGGTTCTGTTTGTATAGCCCTTTCATTTTAAAAAATACAGGCAGGCAAGTAAGAAGAGATGGCTTGGAGCACGCATGGGGAGAAGAGGCAGGGAGGGAAGGGAAAGGGGAACCAAGAGGGGAAAAAAAAGAACAACTGTTAGAATTGAGAAGAGGGTAACAGTGAGGATGAAGGCAGAACCAATGGTATGTTCTCATCGTGTGGGCACCACACGATTCTCCAGCTGGTGGAAAGTTGCTCCCCGGGATGGAGTAGTATCCCCCAGAGTTAGGAGAACCCAGGTCCATGTGTGGTGGTGCACGATGGTGTCCCAAGGTAACAACAGCTTAGGCTGAACATCCAGACACCGAAACTCCATCAACCAACATGCTTCATCAGGAATGGGGAGTAACATCTGGGGGTTTTTCTGCTGATTGTGTAAGAACAAAGCGCAGTGAGGCACTGGGCAGGATTGGGATGGCTGGACTCTAACACACTGTAGATTCATGGGAGGAATACCTTTCAAGTTTCCCCTGGTACCTGATGGAAGAAGGGCACTAACTCTGCACTAGCAGCCTCCAACAAACCTGCCTCGCTGATCCAGCCAGCAGCTTTGCCTGGACACTGTGCTTTCCCTTTCAAGTTGTTGCTATGAAAAACTAAAACAACTCCCCCCATTTTTCAACAGTGAGGGAAAACTGCTCTCGTGTAGCACAGTAAACCATGCTGAGCTCCTTATATGACAAAAGGCAGTGTAAGTGCCAGGCTCAACCATTAGCTAAGCTCATTTTCTCAGTGTGTGTGTGTTTTTATACATATATAATATGGATATATAAATCTGTACCTAACTCATCAAAAGGTTGGTCTGTGTAATTTTCACCTTGGAACATGCAGCTTGTTGAATTCTCTGCATCACCCTGTAGCGATCAAAAAAGGCTCTCGCTGTGCTGTCCTATCTCTGCTGGTAGCCCTTGCTATCTATAATCTATTGGCCTTTCCTCCTCAAGAGAACTAAAGAGTTAATCTGTGAATAGTCACTAAGAACATTTAAAGATAAAATAAGTATGTAGACTGGGGATAAGAAATGTTCACTGTTCTTCAGTGGGGCTCTCAAAGAGCTTAAAGAAAATATCTCCCACCAGCTGGTCTACGAAGTGTGTGACTTGTACATTTGTAAACCTGGAAAGTCAACAACCATATAGGATGTTAAGATTTGCCAGCCAGAACCCACAAGTCATATACAGAGACCTTTGCTCTGTCCTTGCTAAGTTGAGGACTGAACTTTATTTGTGACTGGCTGGAGGGGAAAAAAAATTGCCTTGTGAAGGAAAACTTTCCATTAGCATAAAGCCAAAAGCACCAGCCAGTGAACCAGCTGGACGTGCCTTTGCTCCAGGGCACTTCAGGGGCAAGAAGGAGGGGACATGGGGGTGTCCCACAACACATGCAGATAGTCCCTAAATTAGACCAGCCCCTGAGCTGACCAACAAGTGGTGGAGAGCCTGGGCTGGAGATCAGTAGCTGTGAGGTCTCTGTACCCACAGTATTGAGAAATGATGCCTGCTTTGGGAGAGCAATGGCTCTTCATCCCTGAGGAGACCTGAGGAGGAACAGGGAGGAGATGAAGTGAAATCCTCTGGGTCCTGCTGCACTTCTAGGCTGTGCATCCCTCCTGAAATGCTTAATTCCTAGATATACATTGGGGAAACGCTGGTGTCTCTTTTTCAGGGTGTCTGAGGAGCTGAACTGGAGGCCAAAGCAAACCAGGGTTTGTTATCAATGACTCCATGGAGGGCTGGGGCAGGCAGAGCACGTAGCTGCAGGGCACGGGTGCTGAAATGAGGGGACCTGCCCAGTCTATGGATCTGTAGGATAACCAAGTATTGGGAGGGAGGATGGGGGTGTGGAGAAGGATGGAGAGGTTGCCACCGAAAGTGTGGAAATTGCACAGATTTGGAGTTTCCACTCCGAAGTTCTTATAAGGTGCGAATTTTGGCAGAGCTTTGTGGCTCCCGTGGTAACCTGAGGAGGTTGGAGCCAGGATGTCTGGGGAGAAAGATGGCAGTGGTGTGTTTTAGAGTGCCCATAGCTGTCCCCTCATTCGTGAACTGGGGAGTCTCTGGCACGATGCAGCACTCAGGGAAACACCACAGACTCCGCCAAGATTGTCTGCCCCCAGTCAGGGATGGTTCAGCCCTGGGGGCAACGCTGCCTTCAGCATCACCTTTTACCCCTGCTCACAGAGTTCACCAGCAGAAACACCTCTGTGACCAGCCAACAGCTTCTGACAGCTGCACACACACACGGAGCTCAGCACCTCATTCCTCTCCCGGCTGCCTGGCCCGGGCAGCGAAGCAGCAGGACAAAAGCAGAGGTAGGTGAGTTAGGATATCAAACCCCTACTCCTCTCCTGCTTAGGTAATGGCTCTGAAACTCGTGTCCATCAAATACTCATCTAAATATCATCTAAATATTTATATATTTATAAAAATATAAATATATGGAGTTTATGTCTTTATAAAGCACAATCAGACAGCTATTTCTGAGTGGCCAGAGCACCGAGACAGTTGTTGCTACAGACAGTGCGAACAGGTGAGATGTGGCCTCGAGGGACTGTGCCCAGGGAAAGTCATGGATACCCCTGTTTTCCCCAGCCCTGACATGATGGGACAGACCTGGAAACAGAAATGTCCTCTCCATTTGTACTGAGGCTTGGAAAGTGCTCATTCTACTTGGAGAGCAATCCTTCAGGACTCTCTTGCTGCTCTCCCAACAGCAGTGACACTGCCCAGGTTGTTGTCCTGCAGCTGGCTGGGTGGTGAGAGGAGCCTGTGCTGTGCAGACAAGCTCAGGCTGGCCTGGGGAAGGGACAGAGGGGCCCACATTGCTGGGACACGCACAGCATGCTTTGGGACAGAGTACAGCCCAGGCTACGGCTCATCCCAGAGCCTGGCCAGCCCAGTGTAAGCTGGAAAGAGCCCTGGGATGACGGAAGGAATTCTCAACTCTTCCTCTGACGACGGCTTTTGTGAGTCAGGTTGTGTTTGCATAAACTGGATCTGGTTGCTAGCTGCAGGTTTTCCTGCCCATAACCACCGTGCCTTTAAAGAAATTATTGTGGGGACTCCATCTCTGCCTTACTGCAGACAAATTCTGGATGGAGCAGTCAGTGTGTGATAACATGAAAGGAATAAGATTATTTGGGCAATTTTTCTTCTTTTGACAGCACTTGAACTATGAGGGATTCCAGTAAGAGCAATTACTGGCAGAATGGACATGGAAAGGGTGATTTTTTCAAGCAAATATTGGAGAGGGTGTTTGGAGTGAGGGATTGACAAAGAAATTTGACCTGTGTCCCATCAGAGCAAGCAATGCAACTTTGTCACCACAGAGGTCCTACAGTCTGAAACCTGGGGAGGGAAGGAGTTCAAGAACTCATTTCAAATAAACACATTCTGTGCAGAAAGCTGTGTTTTCTTCTCAAGCAATGGGCAAGCAAAAAGGCAAAAGACTTCAGCAACCCACTGGCTGACAGGTTTCTCCTCATTCCAGTTAAATGAAGGGAAGATATTGGCCAACATGCCTTATCCAAACTGTGGGTGTGCCAGGCTGTTCTGTTCTGCCCTTATTCACAGCCTGACTCATCCTGCAAGAGCTTGTTGGGTGGAAAGTGTCCCCTCTGCAACCCCCATGGCAGAGCCAAGAGTTACAGGAGCCTTTGGGTAAGCCCGTGGCAGGGACTTTATGGAAGAATCCTTGGCCTTCAAAGCCTGCAGCTGTCTCAAGACAGAAAGCCTCCTTCCACCCTGCCTTGCTCACATCTTTGCCTTTCCCACCCAGCGGAGGTCAGAAGATGTGCCATATATCCCCCCCTCCCCATCAGAGCTGCAAGACTTGCTTTGGGGTGATGTGTTGGCATTGCTGTGCCAGGTTCAGATTTTCTTATACAGCTCAGATTCACCTGCCAGACCTTCCCTGGGACAAATGACAATCTCTCCAGAGCCCAGCAGTGGCACAGGCTGGCACCTGACCCGCTTACAGTAGGGAAGCACAACTGCCAGAGGACTGAGCGCTGGGAAAGGCAGGACTGTCGTGGAGGGGAAAAAAAAAATAAAAAGCCATGTTGGACATTTATGGCTTCTGGAAAAGAAATGTCAGAGCAACAAAAGAAAATCCAGATGTGCTGCATTCGCATGGTATCAGGCAAATTGGACACAGCCCCACCTGATTTCTAGCAGCTTAGCATTTCTCTTGCAGTTTATTGACTCAGGATTTTCTCATTATTGGCTCATCTTTAGGAGAAAATACTATTCTTGCCTGGCATTTGATTTTCTTTCAGAAATACTGTTTTTATCACTATTCTTCCAGCAATACTGTTTTTATCACTATTCTTCCAGCAAGTTTTCCTGAGAAGAAACTGGAGGCCTTTAAGCTCAGCTGGAGTTTTGCCACGGTCTTCTGCAAGGACGCAATCTTGGGGTAACACAAAGGGCTGAGAACAGGGCTGGAGGCAGCAGCATCTCTCTCTGCAGGTGCTCTCCTCCACTGCAGCAGCTGTGATTAGAGCAGTGCAGAGTCGCTGTCACACTCACATCAGGCATTTATATCTGTCATGAGAGGGCTGGAGAGGTACTGGACCTCAAAGGCAGGCACAGGGTGCAGGATTAATCCAGAAACCCTCCTGGTAAAGGGCAGCAGAGAGAGAGAGAGAAGCCACTCTGGGATGAGGAGCTCACCAAACAGGCAGATGTGCCTTTCCCTGCTCTTGCATCTATCTCCTAATAGAAATCTTTGGATTCCCAGTTTGTTTCAATGAGGCAGGTCCAGAGAGGCTTCCAGTAAGAACCTAACAGCCAGTACATTTTGCAGCTGTCTGCCCCAGTGGGGATCTTGCCTCTTCCCAGTTAAACTCAGACACCCACACCTGGCAGGTCAAGGGATGCTGAGCTACAACTGCTGCTTTGTCAGCAAAAGCATTCCCACCCGTGTCCCTGCTGTTACACCAGGCAGGGCTTGGCCCCACGGAGACAGCAAACTTGCTGCTGAGCTGAGCCGGAGGAAGGCACGTGCATGCAAAGCCCCTGATTCCTCTCATTCCTGTAGCCTGCTTTACCCCACTAAGCATAAACCCAGCCCAGCTTCCTGCCTGTGCAACGCTGAGGAAAGCTCATATCCACCAGGACAAACCTGGAGTGAAGTGGGTTTCAGCAGCCCTCAGCACCGGCTGAGGAAACGGAATGAATTTCAGACATTTCTGGAATTTCAGCTACTTCATCAAGCAGCTGTGCCCTGCCACAGGTGCTCAGTACTAGGGGCTGTCAGGAAGGAAGCTGATAGCCCAGCACAGGGAGAAACAGAGGAGGAAAGGCCAAGGGCAGGCTGGTTCCATCCCAGCGCCAGCTGCAGCCTCATGCCCATCTTATTGCCACCCTGCCAGCACCTCTGGGCTTCTGCCAGGTCCCTCTGAAACACTGAAGGGGACCAAGTAGCAAGGGACAATCTTTGTCCCTGGCTGATAACACAGCATTTCTCAGAGTCCTCCCCACAGCCAAGCTTTAAACCTTGCACTTGGGGCTATCTGAGCCCAAGGCAGATGCCGGCTGGGAGACCCCCCTGGCAGCCTGGAGCCGCCTGTGTGTGACACCAGGCACGAATGCTTGGTTGCCCATCACAGGAGATATTTCTCTAAAGGGTGGAACAGGCAAAAAAAAGATTTAGATCATCCTTCTTCGAGATTTTCAGTGGTGTAATAAAAGTCCCTGTGTCCTGGATGCCAGGGAGGTCTGGGGGAGGGGGAAGAGAGGGTGAAAGTGAATTAAATGGGCCTTTCAGAAGCAATGAGAGCACTTAATCTTCTCTAGCCCATTGAGTGCAGATGCTGTTGAAGCCTCTCTGCCATGATAGCCAGCAGAGCTCACCCATGTTGTCTTGACAGCCCCAGGGGAGGGCTGAGCTGGCTGAGAGGAGCGGGGCAGGAGGGGAAGGGTGTGTGCTGGCTGGAGAAACAGGCACCAGTTTATACACGCAGGATGAAACCAGGAGCACGGCGTGTCCAGGAGCACTGGGGTAGCGCGTACCTCCCCTCGGCATGAAACACGGAATCTATTTTTTTTTATTTTTATTTATATTATTTCAGCACTCGTGTGCTTCTGTGGCAGCTTCACCCCTCTCTGGGAGACACCAGCTACAAGGTCGGGGCGGGTGGTGGGGAGAGCACGAGGATGTGAATTGAAAGCATCTGAAAATCACCTTCACACGTGGTCACCAATGATGCCAAGAAGGGAACCCAAGCCTGGAAGCTGGGTCAGGGTACAGCTGGGAGAAACAGGCAGATGCTTCTGTTCCATGTGCACTTAAAATAGCACTAGAGGCAGCTCCAGCTTTCTACAGGACAGAGGACACAGGTGGGCAGAGCAGCCCTTACCTGAGCCTGCCCATCCCAGCACCAGGGCTCTACATGAACAGACTCATCAGGTGCTTCTTCCTTTTGTGTGAGGATTTAGGTGATAGGGGAGGCGCAAGGATTTTTGTCAGGCTGCTGGTGTACAGCCAGCAGTACCTGTAGAGCCAGAGAACATCGTGCTGAAGTGCTGTGGAGATGAGGAGTGTAATAGGAATAGCTAAAAATAAAAGTCTTTGGATTCTAAGAACTTAGAAGAAAGATATTTTTTAAACTCTTAGTAGCTGCAGCTGGGGGTCAGCAATGCTGCCTACCTGAGGCCGTGTGAACTAAGAACGTTAATTGAGCCTCCTGGGTATATAAGCCTCTTATCTACTTACACACAGGGCTTTATCTGGGCGGGAAAAAAAATGAGATTATTAGCTACTTTTAATGAACAGCAGTAGGATGTGCGTGTTCACCACTCTGCTGGAAGATGCTTCCCCCTCTCTCTGTTTTTCTTTCCAGCTATTAGGTTTTTAGCATCCAAGCCAGGACTTCAAAAGGGGTGTCGGTGTCAGAGGAAGGGAGATGGCTCCTATTCATCTTTTTGGGGCTGAAGGTGTTCTCAAAGCTTCTGCTCTGTTCCTTAATCCTACAGGTGCTTCTCAGTTTCTCAGATCTGATAGCTCAAAGGTGTGGGGCTCTCCCTGCCTTGCTTAAGTGACTCCCTGTTTAGCAAGGCAGACTTTGAAGCTGCTCTCCTTGGCACCTCATGGTGCCCGTGCTCTGTCTGGGGTGCACAGACAATGTGGATGGCCCAGAGCTCCTGGCAGGCACAGGGACCTCGAAGATGGAAGGGGAAGGTGGAGGTTACACCTGGGGTGATTTAAACGCAACTTGCAGGCCGTGGAAGAGTCTCTGTAAAGCCCAAGTTTTTATGTTGGAGGACAGCAGACACTGGTCTGGGTTGTGCTCTTGGCTGCAGGGGCCTGGCTGGGAGTTACCCACAGTTTCGCTCTGTTTTTAGGGAGCACAGGAGACAAATCCGTGTGAAATCAGCACCATGCTGGTGCCAACCCCCAGCTGCCCTCTGCCACCAGCAGAGTCGGGGGGACACGCCGGCTCACGAGTCCCAAGGGCCTTGTGCCTGGAGAAGGAAGCTGATATGGAAGAGCCTATCTGCAGGAGCAGGAGATTAAACCCTCGGCGTGGAGTTTCCCAAGGCAGACTGACTCCAGCAAGAGGCTCGAGGGAGCCCTGCCTTCCCTGCTGTCGCCAGCCCTGCCTGTCACCCTGCCACTGCTGTGCCTCCTGACGTGATCCCTGCTCTGGTGTCCTCCTGATCTGAGGGTGCCTTCCACCAGCTGCTGCCTTTTTCTTTAATGTCTCAGAGAGCTGTGTTTGCTTTTCAGATTCTCTTTCCCGGTTGTTTTGAAAGGCAGATGCCCTCTGCCCCCGCTCCCGTTAAAAGCCATGGCTTTTTTTGCTTCTAGTGGGCTGTAAACATCTTTCCTGTTACAAATGTGCCCTTTCAGTTGCTCTCTGGCTCTAAGCAGTGTTGTTTCTCTCTTTCTCTTTGTAAGCTGATTCTTGTTTATTATCCTCTTATCCATAAGCTGCTAAGACAGGCAAACAGAGATGGGGTAATTTCCCCTCTTCTGAGCTACACTTGCTAACTAAATTACACCTGGATCTTTAAGGATGCTGTGCTTGAGAGAGGATTCCGGCCAGGATGAGGGTTTGAGAGCACTGCAGGGCTTTCTCTTTGCCCTCCTGTTGTGTTTGTACCTGGAGGCTTTCGGGAACTTCAGCTGTGGGGAATCCACAGTGGTCTGTGGCTTGGCCCAAATGATTTCTAAGCAAGGGCAGGGTGAGAGGCAGGAGCAGAGCAGGTCCCCAAGCAGGGTTTTATAACTCTCCCTCCTCATATCTAGACTGAATCCAAGGAACTGGTCAGTCCCCCTCCCTGCAGGAACCAAGCACACCATAAAGATGGAGCTCGAGGCAGGGGCAGGCACCTTGCAGCTCTGGTTCCTTGCCCTGATCCTGCCCTAAGAGGCCAATTCTTCTCCAAATGCTTGCACAATTTTTCAGCTCCATTCTCAGCTTGAGTTTTCAGAACTGCCTCCCCCACTGCACCTGAGGGCTTATCTAACATCCTCCTTGCACATCTCATTTCTTGTCCCAGCTTGGCTGCTTCTGCCCGTAGGAAGCAGGGGGTGGGGGAAAAAAACCCTGTAATTGAGGATCTCAAAGTGGTTTGCAAAGCTCTTCTCTCCCCACTGTGACGCTGCTTGTTCTGGTGGTGGGAAAACTGAGTCGGGGAGCAGCGATGGGGTTGTATATTTCAGGCATCAAGTGCCTGGGAGCACCAGAGCAGAACCAGTTTGTGGGATCCCCGGTGCACAGCCCACTCTTCCCACTTCCCTGCTTCACCCCACTAACCAGCCCCTGCAGTGTAAAACAGGCTGTGGTTGGCAGTGGTTGCTTCGTACTGGAGACCAGCAGTGCCAGCCCCTGGGATGGTGACGATGGTTCAGGTGGGGGGGCCACCAAGTGGAGAGGGAGCTTTTAAAATGCTGCAGGGCTTGGCATGAGGCAAAGAAATGGAGCAGGGAGAAGGCTCTCTTCCAAACTTACATATATTATTTAAAAAAAAAAAAAAAGAGGAAAAAAACCCCAAAAGCTGGAGCTAAAAAGGCAGCTTGAGGAACGAAGCTGCTGGAGTTTTCCGAGAAGGCTCCCAAGATGCACAATGGGAACATCTGTACCTCGGCTGGCGCCTTGGAAGGGTCTCAGGCCGCAGAGTGGGGCTGGCGTCAGCCGGCTGCAGCCCTGCCTTGATGCCTCCCTCTCCCCAAAGCTTTGCCTCGGCTCCTCCCGCTGCCCCACTTGCCTCGCAGCGAGCCGTAAATCCCCTCTCCCACCTCTCCTCCTTCGCCACGGGCTCTGCGGGTTTCCAGCAGCCGAGTATCCCGCAGCAGGAGCAGGGGAGAAGGAGGTTTGGCCCTGGGAACAACTGTGCTCTGTGCTGCCCGTGAAAGGCAGTTTCATAAGGCTCTTGCTCAAAACGTCCCCTTATTGGGACCTGCCTGACCAGCCCCGCTCTGGGGACGGAGACAGCCCAAACTGGGGCACACGCACACACGCACAGTGTCTTGGCTTTGGCAGTGTTGTTCTCCTGCTTTGGGGGATGCAGGCAGTCAGGATGGACCCTGATCCTGCCTGGGAAGGCTGTCAGGAGGCTGGGGATGCAGTCAGTCCCTCTGCCTTCGTGCCTTGTGCCTGCTCCTGGTGAGGGAGTGAGTAAGTGCCCAGAACCCTTGCTGGAGGCTGGAAAAGCCCCATAGGCTCCCAGTGCAGCAATTCCCATGAACAGAGCTTTTGGGAAGTGAAATGCATCCCTTGGGCCTGAGATGATGAGAGGCAAGTCCAAGGGGAAAACTCCCTCCCCTTAAACTCCCATCAGCTGCTCCATCTTTCTCTCTCCCCACAACCACTGCCCCTGTCCCCTCCCGGTGGTCCCCTCCAAGCTCAGTGCTTGCCTGGTGCCAACAAAGAAGGTTTGAGAGGAGACAGAGCCCACCTGAGACTTGGTTCTCCGCAGGAAATTTTCTTTCCTGAGTGAGTAGGAAACGTGGAAAATGCGTGTATGTTCAAAGCAGCATGGGACACAAAGCACTTCCCTCACAAGGGGGTATCCCGAGCTTACACAAAGGTAAATTATGGAGATGACAGGGGTGTGTGTGGCTTTACTGAGGTGTTTTTCCTGACACTGGACTTAAGTGCAAAATTTGGGTTTTTATTTGCAGGGCTGGAGGCAGTGGGTTGTCAGGTCTCCAGGCAGAAAGGGTGAAGGTTTCTCAGGCTGGGATTCACCAGGGAGAAAGGTGCCATTCCCAGATGTGGCAAGAACATGCATCTGTCCAAGGCAGGAGCATCATTTTATTGTTGGAGGGCAACCCCCATGGAGGAGCCTGGGATTGAATTCCCAATTTAATGGCTTGGTTTGGTCAAGCTTTCCTCCAAGGAGGGAGCCCTAAGAGATGAAAAGGAGGCTCTGTAGGCAGTTGTTGTGTTCATGTGCTCGTTCTCTACATTCATCCCCAAAATGAGAGATGATAAGGAGACCTCTGAGTGCTGTTTTGCCCTGCTTTTACAGCAGTCAGTGATGCCAGAGGCCAAGAGGACCATTCCTGCCTCCTGCTCATATTAGCTCCTCAAGACTCACTGGCAAGGTGTGTCCCTCCAGGACATTTAGGCTGCTGGTGCTGAAGGCAAACAAAATTTCTTCTCCATTATTTCCAGCTTGATCTGCCCAGTATAAAAAAACCCCTAACCCTGAAAACCAAAAATATAAAAAACAGCAAAAACTTGGCACAGTTCCTGGCCTTTGTTGCTTCAGCCCTGATGTCTGGACGGCTCTGCAGGACCTGGAGCAGTGCGAGTCCCTGTGTATGGACAGCACTCAGGGTTTGCCTGGGGCGGGGCAGCAGAGATGAGAAACCATTTTTGGAGAAAATTTTTCACCCTAAACTGCGCATTAATGCCACCTTAAAATGACAACAACTGCTGCTCTGTGTAGCTCTGGCTTTGATCCTTTCCATCGCTCTGCTATTTCAAGAGACCAGAAGATTAAGGGGGACTCCGGCATGTCTCACAGTGCCACCACAGCCTTGTGTGACTTGGCCCCTGGAAGTTGCCACTCATGGCTGGGATCTCCATCTTATAAAGGCAGGAATGGTTTCCAATAAAAGGGAAAAAGTCTCCATCCTGGCCAGGTGAAGACCAAATGCAAACAGACCCCAGTGCTGCCCTGGAGCATCTCTGGCTGTTCCTGCCCTGGGCCCGTGGGTGGTCCTGTATCCACAGGATGCCCTGCATCCCTGTCCCACCGCATCCTCCTGCCCATGGCAGGGCTCTTCCCCAACAGACACAGCTAATGTTACTTTATGCCCCTGGTTTTACATTCCTAAATGAATTCCTACCCTCTGAGTAACACTAATGGGTGTTAGCTTGTCTTCCCCCTCTTTCCCCCCCTCATCTGGCGCTCAGGAACTACAGCTGTACGTGTTTTTTGGTGAGAGTTAATGGATGGTTAGTCGCTATTTTACTCAAATGCATTCACCGTGGAATTGCCTCTTTGTCCATTTTCTCCTGTTTTGGGGATGTCACCATCGTAGCAGTAGAAATATAAAATACTAATGGATTCAGCAAGTCCTGGGACATGGGAGAGAGTGCTTGCAGCGCGTTATCGGACCTCGAAGACCCCAAAACACGCAGGGATTTAACTGAGCGATCTAAGTGGCCTCCATGCTGCTTTCGTGCTTGTGAGCTTCCTAAAATACAACCTGGGAAGTCGAGGCAGAGCCGGGCCCCTTCCCATCCCATCCCAGCCTGTGAGGGGATAATTCAGGAACCAGCAGCCCGAGGGCACCATCTAGTGAACAGCCGGGATTGCAAAAACCTGAAATGGGCAGAAATTGAGTGAAAATTGGAACTGGGGGCTCCCCGGGGGTCAGCTCGGGGAGGGGTTGAGGAGTCACGCTTTGTGCTTTCCTTTTAATCCTGTTATTTTTTAATTTTCTCCATCAGGTTCCCCTAGAGGAGAGCCTTCACCACACTGCACCCTTTGTGGCAGGGATGTTGGCCTGGAGCACACCACCCTTGCTGCTCTGCCCTGGCCAGTGGCGTTGGAAAGATGATGGAGTTATGTTTTCTTGTTCGGGGGGAGAAAAAATGGGGTTATTTCTAATGGTTTGTGAGGGGACGCAGGTGGGCAGGAGTGGAGTGGGGGAGGCAGCTCTGTTGTGGGGCAGGTCTGAGCTGGAGGCAGGGGCTGTTCTTTCAGCTGAGATGAAACCTCCCTTTCAGCAGAAAATTTAAAAAGCACCACAGGTGCTCCAACGTCTCCCCACCACCCCCAGGGTGAGCTGAGGGGGCGAAAGCAGAGGCTGAAAGGCCACAGATTCGGTGCAGAGCTTCAAGGTCCCTGAAACGATGCAGCAGAGGGGGATGAAGGAGACACCACGCCACACTGCTGCTCTCCCCAGTGCCAGTGGGGTGAGCCGGTCCCCTCCCCACATTGCCTTACTGGGAACTGCATACCGTGCCAGGAGAAAGCTGTCCTATAACTTGCTGTTCCCCAAGGAAAAGGGGTTTCTGCAGCCCAAAAGTGATTCTCTGCCATGATACCTCTTGCCATTGTTGCCAGCCTGACTTCTTCAGTGTGTCCCTGTTCCCACCGATTCCAGGGCCAACCCCAGTCCCCCCATCCATGAGATCAGTGGTTATTTTGTTATCTGGCTCGCAGAGGGGCTGTGGTTATGGCATGGGCTTATGCTCATGCATCCAACCCCACCGTCCTCGGAGCCTTTTTCTCAGGCAGCTGCTGGAGGAGGGAATCCCCGGGCAGGAACAAGGAAAGGTGACATCGCCAGGCAAGACCACAGCAGTGACCGACCCCTCAGCTCCTCCTTTTCCTGGCGGTGCTGGGGAACACCCCACATTCCCCAAGCGCTGCACCCCACAAGTCCCTCCTGATCTAAAGGTGGCCCCTTCAGCAGCTCACGGCCCCCAGGACCTGTTGGCATCCAGCCCCCAGCTCACCCCACGAGTGGAGGGCTGTGGGGTGCCCGTGGTGGGGTGAGCCATTCTGGGGGTGGCTGCACGCACAGAGAATGGAGGGGGTTTATCTCTGGGGGTTTCTCTGCTGCAGCAACCCTTCCCGTGCACCCAAAGCATTCGTGGGGCAGGGACTGAGGGGTACAGGGGTACTCAGGTCAGACCACCCCACCTGTCCAGCTTGCCCTTTGCAGCCCCCTTTGGGGCCAGCTCCCTGGGGAGGGTGGAGCTGCTGGGAATCGTGCCTTTCCCTCTCATATGCACACAGTCACGATGGGTAGTTAAGTGGCTTGTTTTTCATTAGGAAAAGACTGTTGCTAGGCCACCCTGTTCCCCGGCGTTGGTCGGGAAGGGGTTTCGCAGCCAATCCGGGAGGCTGTGCCGGGGTTTGCACACGCACACATCACGCACACCCCTCCTGCAGCCCAGGTGCTAAGCGGCTTCCAGATGTGCCTATTCATTTCCACATCACACCTATCCGCTCCTTCCGGCCAAGCCGCTTATTAAAGGCTCCTGAGATTGCAATTTAGAGTTGGCTGCGAGTTTTCTGCCTTCTAATTTACCCTCGGGGGGTAGAGGAGACGGGTGGGTGGGGGTGCTGATGGGGCGGGGGTGCAGGGGAGATGGGGCCTCCCTCTGCTGGGACTGGTTTGGTCTCCGGTGAAACGCCCGAGTGAAGCCTCTCCTCTCAGACTGCAAACAGGGTGAATGGTCCCTCTCTGTCCCCACAGCGAGGGGACAGACTGCCTCAGGTTAGGGGCTTGTTATTAGGTACCAGCATTCCTCCACCCCAAGACATTCCTGTTGTGATTTTTAGGGATGTCCTGTCCAGCACCAGGTGTTGGTGGGTTCCTTCCAGCTCTGTGATTCTGTGATTTGGGGTTTACGTGGTATTTCAACGCTGTGTACCGTGATAAGCAGAGCCAGCAGCAAAGCGAGACAGGTGTTTATCAGGGGATGCTGCTCCCAGCAGCTGAGCTCCCAGCAGCTGGGAGAGGTGCTGGACCACGGCCAGGCACTGGGGATGCACAGGAGGGTCAGACACGTCCCTGGCACAGGGCTCCTGGTACAGCTGCTATTCTGCCATGGAGCTATTCCAAATACCCTGTGGGTGTCCTACACACACCCAGCAGAAGCTCTGGTGCATGGACAAGGGAGGGAGCGAGCAGAGCCCAGGATGTGAGCAGGATGGAGCCTTTCACAGCTGCAAAGCTCTCACCACGGGAGGAAAGGAATGGACACCAAAACATGCAGGACAATCCACACAAACCTCAGTTTTTGAGTGCCCCCCATGAAAGCCTCCATGTAGCAGGAGGAAAGCTCAATCAAAACAAGAGAAAGCATTGAATTGTGCCTGCTGCTCAAGGAGAAGCTGTTGCTAGACAGAAGTAAAAGCCGTCGCCATCGGCTCCCATTGGCTCAGCCCCACTCCAATGACGGCCTTATCGGTTACCTGCACTCGCAGCTGGCTGGAAAAAACTCGTTTGACAATGTTTTCCCTCTGATAAAAAAGACCAATGCTGGATTCATGGGTTTGGGTTAATCATTGTTCGGGGGTTGTTGAGATAACAGCTGAGTTTTCTGCAGATTCTTCAATTATCGCAAAATTTTGCGTAAATGGCGAGCCAGCCCAGCTCTCCTTTGCCCGCCTAAAGATGCTCAGCCTCCTGACACGAGCTCCAGCAGGCTGCTCCTGAGATGAGCCGGAGCGGAGCCTGTGATGAGCTGGAGTTCGTTCAGCCATGGCAACTCCGAGCTGGCATGGAGGTGAATATTCACAAACACCTGTGAAAATCCCGATTAGCTCTCAGAGGGTGAAAATGGAGCGAATGTTGCCATTTAGACTATTCAGAGCAAAAATGGTTGGCAGGGAGCGGATTGCCGACACCTCTAATTGTCTGTGTGGGGTTTGCTCAGCAGCAGCCCAATTTTGGGGGGCTGCAGCGCACAGTGTTGGGGTTTTCCAAGCCCTTCGAATCTGATGCAAATAGAGATTAACCCTCAAATTTGTTTCCCACCTTCCCTGAGAGCTGGAGATCATGGTGTAGAAGCAAAGCTTGCAGGGCACGTCAGCATCAAAGAACAGCTGGCCTTTGGCTGCCTGGCTGCCTCCAAATTTGCCTCCAAAGCAGGGAGGGTATTTCAGCAGGAGGGTTAAATCAGGGGATGGTCAAGTTTTTGGAAATGATTTTTTTCCCTTAATTATGCCTTGGGCTGACGGCAAGGCAGGCTGAGTCACATGCTGATAAAGCCTTCTCCAGGTTCATCCCAACACACCTGTGTCTCACAGGGCTTAGAGCAAGGCAGTGAGACAGGGGGGCTGGAGGGGCAACAGGTTGGGGCTCAGGTGGATAAATAATTTAGGAGCCATGGGGTGCCCCATACACCCCCAAGGGGATGTGGTTACACGGGCCAGGTTATATGGCCCTGCTCCGTCCTTCCTCCGGGTCTGCTTTCCCAGCAGCAAAGACAGCACTGCTGCATCACTTTCGGAATGCCACCACCTACTGACAATGGCATGCAGAGCTTTCACCTTTCCTACAGCTTCGCTTCCCTCCTGCCACCCTGGGGCAGGTGGAGATGGCAGAGAGGAGGAAAGAGACCTGCACCAGCTGTGCTCCTCCTGCACCCCTCTGTGTGCCCCGAGGGGTTCAGGTCCTGCTGACGTTGCACAGCTCAGCTGAGCTGCACCCTGAGGCTGGCACAGGGGGTGGTGCTGGCCCTGTTTCACAGCTTGCTGCATCAGGAACACACCTGGGACAAACTGGAACAAGCAGGATTTAAAGGCCTACTATGGGGCCATGTTTCCTTTCTTTTCCTGTCCAGACCACGAGCTCATGGCAGAGCTCAGGCTATTATAGCTGTTGAAGGATGGTTGTGTTTGGGCCACTGTGAGGACAAAGATTTTCAGACGTGTCTGACACGTTTCAGAGCATTTCTGAGCTGTTCCTGGTTTCCTCTGCCAGGCAGGGAGGAGTTAAGATGGGAAGTGCAAGATGTGTCTGGTAATGGCACTGATGTGTGCGTCAGGTGTGTCTACGTCACCCGGCTGCCTTGGCCGCTTCCCAAGGCTGGAGCTGAGCTCTCCTTACCTTCCACTGGCTACTGGGAAAAGCCTGGGACAGTCTGGCCTGGCTGATGGGGTCATAGACTCCGTTCCAGTGCTGGCTGTTGTACCCCACTGTGCTGCACCAGGTTCCCCAAAGGCCCCAGGGTGCTGGCAGTCCTCCTGCTCCGCCACCTCACAGCCCAGGCAGTGGGACTGTGCTAAAGGGATACCCCCGAGGGCTACCCTTGAGGCACATGGCAAAAAAATATCAATTTTTCTGTAACCACGGCTGGTCAGTTCCCTGGGGAAACAGGCAACTCCCTGTGTGCAGCCCCAAACACCTCTCTGGTGCTCACACCCCCAGCTGGGGCACATCTCTGCAGCCACAGGTCACCTACATGTCACCTGCAGGCAGAGTCACTGCAGATGAGCATCACCCCATCCCCACACCACGACAGCAGCCCACGCCGCAGCTCACCAACGTTCCCACAGTGATCTTGCTCCCAGACCCTGGGCTCTGGCTGAGCCCATCCCTTGATCCTCCTGCCTTCACAGGGGTGTCCCCAGAGCAGAGAGGACAAGCCTGTACCCCAAGGAACTGCTTACTCCAGCCACTCAAAGCACCTTTTCCAGTTGCAGGTGGGTTTTAAGCCCTAGAACATGGCATGGTGCTTGGGCAGCTGTTTGCCATCCTCATCCCTGCCCTCTCACTCCTAGAGAACTGCCAGATCAAATCATGCAGAATATACACAAGGGTTTCAGCCAGAACAGTTTTTAATTCAGAGTTGGACAATTATGTGAATCATTTGTTTAAAATGAAGTGCATTCTATGCGCTTGTCCAGGCTGGACACTGGTTAGACCCAGACTTTCCCCTTGAACTTCACTGTGCAGTTGGATCCCTATAAATCTATGGGGCCTGATGGGATTCATCCAAGAATCTTTAAAGAGCTGCTGATGTCATTGCAAAGCTGCTCAACTATTTTTGAGCAGTCTTGGGAATCCAGAGAGGCCCCAGCTGACTGAAAGCTGGCAAATGATGCCCCAGTTTTGAAGGGCAAGAAGGACCATGAAAACTACAACCCATCAGTCTCACTTCATTGACAGGTAAAATCATGGAAAATATTTTTCTGGGAGGTATTGAAAAACACCTGGAGGACAATGCAGTCATGGGTCACAGCCAGCACGGCTTCATGAGGGCAAAGTCCTGCTATGTAACCTGATTTCCTTCTACAACAGGGTACCCACCTAGCTGATCAAGGGACACCAGGTGATGTAATCTTTTTGGACTCTTAAGCAAAGCTTTTGATACCATCTCTCACAGTATCCTTCTGGACAAAATATTCAGCACACAGCTGGAGCTGAGCACTGGAACAGGCTCCCCAGGGAAGTGACCACAGCACCAAGCCTGTCTGAGTTCAAGGTGTGTTTGGACAAAGCTCTCAGGCACATGGTGGGATTCTTTGGGTGTCCTGCGCAGGGCCAGGTGTTGGACTCAAAGATCCTGATGGATCCCTTCCAACTCAGCACGTTCTGTGATTCTATGAAAGAAAGCAAGGAGCAAACTGGTTGTTTACCGGCCTCAGATGGTTTGCAGCCTTTGGGCATCAGCAAAACACCTCAGTCCCTCCACAAGAAAACTTGCCCCTTGCTGTCTGGGAGGAGGACAACCCCACAGAAGGCATGGAGGGTGTTGGTAGCCCCCATTACATGCCCACGGGGGCTCCTCCTGTCTGACACAGGACCCTGCTCATCCCCAAGTGACAGATGAACACGGCGCAGTCACAGCCCTGATTTCTGTGCGACAGCTCGAGGCTGCAGACAGCATTTTTGGGAGACTGCTGGTGTCCAGGTGTCACCACGTCTCCATCCCTGAGCAGGGCTGGGTACTGGGCACAAGCCCCAGGGAAGGAGGTCAGCAGTCACCTCCACCTTTAACAGCTGAAGGCACCAGGATGGCCTGAAACACGTGGAGGAGACGCTGTCCCCCATCACAGGCCGCTTGCCATCAGGTCTGTGGGCCAGTACTGGTCATCCAGGTACTGGCTGCTGTCTGCAGTGGGGTCTGTGACAGGGCTGGGGGGCCGGGGGGGCAGGCTGTGGGCCAGCTCCTTCTCCCACTGCACCTCCACCAGTCTGTACAGCTCCATGGCTGTCTGAGCGTCCTCCACCGAAGAGTGTCCTTTGCAGCCAACCTGAGAAAAGGGGGAAAAGCCTTGTTAGGTAAAAGGGGCAGCAAAAATCCCACAGGTCATGTTGTCTGCTTGCTTGGAAGGACACAAGTGCTGTGGGTTTTGGAGACAGCAAAGGTTTGATGTAGCCAAGGCCATACAGGTATCTCTTCAACACTTTTTGGAGGGCATGGATCTTATCCCCATTTTACTGAGAAGCTTAATGGTCAGCTTGGGAGGTCCTGGGCTCTCCCAGCTTATTTATAATAGCCAGGAGCACTGGGCGAACAAGGTTCATCTCCACCTCACAGAGAACACACGTGGAGGTGGGAGGACCAGGCTGACCACAGAGGTTCATAGCTAACCCAGGGTTGTTTCCCATCTCAGGGTTCCTGGTGCTTACCTGGATCTTTTTATGGAGCAGATGCCTGGCCAAGTTCTTGAGGGAGACATTGGCTCTGACGGGCAGTCCTGCCCTCTTCTTCAGCACAGGGATCTGGCTGGTGTCTCGAGTCCTGTCTTTCGGGTGGAAGTACTTCAGGGCTTGGAAGTCATTGTGGATGGCGTGTCCTACCACAATCTTGTCTTTCAAGATCTTCAGGATCTGCAAGAGTCAGAGAGGATTAGGCAGGCACCATAGCGAAAGAAGCAGCAATTAAGCATAAAATAAGCCATTTGTATCAAATTCAGCTCCTTCACTTCCAGTTTTTAGGTTCCCAGAAGGAATAACAAGCAAGCAAACCAACCCACCGCACAATTTCAGAGGCTCCCCATCCTGTGTTGTGCCTCTGCCTCAGAGCAGCCCAGCAAAGGCCACAAATAATCCCAATTTGTGTCTGACAGATAACACAAAGGCTTTTTTTTTTTAATTTCCTTTTTTTTTTTTTCCCTCACCTTTTCC
>VZTE01001668.1:279418-336388 GCA_013397775.1 Eulacestoma nigropectus
CCGTTAGCCATCCCCAGGCCCCTGCCGGCCCATGCGGCCCCTGTGCCCACCCCGGCCCCCCGCTGTCCCCGCTGCTGACCGCTGCTGACCGCTCCCGGCGCTGCCCACACGTGTCCGGCCCGGAAGCGGCCGCGCGCACATGCCCGGGCAAGTCCCGCCGTGACCACGCCCCCTGCTTCTCCATTGGCTGCGCCGGGCCGTTATTTGCATACGGGGCGGGGCCCCGCCCGCCCCCGAGGGCGGGGACGTTCGGGGTTTGGGGTTCTGGTGGCAATCCCGGAGCTCCGCACCTGCAGCTTCCAGCCCAGACTGGGCGATGCTCAGGGCTTCAAGCCTGTCCCGCCTCTGCCCCTGCTAGAAAGGGACCCTCCGTGGTGGTGGGTTTGGGGTGGGATGCCCGCTGTGGTGCCCGGCTCCACGCCCTGGAGCGCAGCTTGGCACCGGTGTGCTGCAGTTTTCCTGTGTGTTTCCTGACCCCGTGGGCATCCCTTTGTCCTGCAGGTGGGGTGGGCTGAAGCACGGCAGCCTGCGGTTTGCGTTCTCCAGGCTCTCCTAGGGCGCTCCCCAGGGTTGTGGGGGGGCAGCTCCGGCTGGGGCATGGTCGAAGGGGGGGGTTTCAGACCGGCCTCTCGTTGCTTCACTCTCAAGGCTCACAAAAGCAATGTCCGAGGTGGTCAGAAGAGGAGAAGGGCCTCAGGCAGCCCCAGCCAGCTCGTCCCTATGCATCCAGCATCGCTGCAGAGGCCGTGTGCCCTAGGGCAGACTGTGACTTGTTGTGGTGGGATGAGCCATACAACAACAAAATCACTAGTCTTCCACAGGGAACCAGGCACCGTGTCCATCCTCATCCCTCTGGGCCTTGCTGGGAGCATTCCCTCTCCCTGCTACCGATGGGGCTCATAGGGATGCAGGACAAGTGTTTTCACACTCCACCGTTCTCCCTTTCCACCACCCATTAGCTTCTCTAGCTGGTCAGAAAGGAAAGACTTAGATTACCCTGTGATTTATTTTTTCATATTTTTTTCCTGTTCTTCTTTTGGTCAGTAAACTTCTTCCTTAAATCAGTTGCTCCATGTTTTGCATCTGTTGCTTCCATCCCTGCTGTTCAGCTAATTAATCTCCCTTTAATGAGAGTCATTCGAGTGTCTCACAATGTCTTGCTAGGGAGTCCTGTAAGGTCTCTATGTAGAAATTTATACTCTTTTCTGGTGTTTTTGGTAAAACTGTGCATTACAGTTCTTGGGGATGGTTCATTTGGTATTCCTGAGCCTCTTCACCCTGTTCTTCTCCCCCTAAATGAGATGTGAGCTCACCATCACGACACAAGTGGGAGCAAACTCGAGCCTTGCTGTGAGGGACACGGGCTTGCATTTCTGCTCCAGCTCTGGGTGGATAAGGAGGTGGTGTCACTGGCTATTCTTCTCCCTCACACCCTGCATTATAATGAGAGATTCAAGTGCCTGGCTGAGAGCTTCTCCCTGGACACACTGCTGTTCCACTCGTGGGGCTGATCGCTCTTGGCTTGTCCACAACAAACCCATCCATCTTCCTTCCTTTCTTCCCAGGATGTATAGTTTGTATTCTCTTTTAGAGTGCAAAGTTTTAGCTGTACCCTGATGATTACAAAGAAACCTCAACAGAAGAAATTATGACATGTGGGGAGGAAGGAAAAAGCCTTTTCTGGTTTTCCAAAGTGACCAGGCTTGGGAAAACAGTTAGTCCAGGATGCAGGGGAACAGTGCTATCATTTTTTTCCCTGTACCCCGTATGCAAAGACGGCGGTGAAAAAAAGTCAAAATATCCTTGAAAGATAAGTCAAAATAACTTTGAAAGTGTGCTGTGGCCTCCTGTGATCCCACTGACCCCTGGCTCCTCAGCAGACGGTTCTCCCTTTGGTAAAAGCCTTGTGCTGAACAGGGATGCTACTCACCTCCCCCTGCTCCCTGGGGCCATGCTGGGGATGCAGGGTTGGGCACCAGATGGTAGAAATCCTGTTTCAGATGTGGCAGATGAGCTGAGATGAAGGCAGAGCGCGCCAGAGCCCAGGAGAGGCTTCTGCGGTGTTTGCACAATTTGAAATAATAACGAAATCTGTAAAACTCTGGGTAGAGCACGACTAGAATAACAGGCTAAATTTGTCAGATGAATAATTTACTAGAAGTGATTGGCCGTGCTCCAAGGGAGATGAGCACCAGCCGGGTTTCAGGCTGAGCAGCCTGGGTGTCTCTGTCCTCAGCTGGGAGCCGGTCCCTCTCCTGCCACCTGGCCATTGCTCTGCCATAAAAGCTGGTCTCTAGACAAGGTGCCTTTCCCCAGGTCATCACTGCCCAAGGCTGCAGGGATTCCCGCAGAGCTCCTGGTGCCCTCCAGAAGGTGTCTGCTCTTTCTTTTCAAGGCGCTGCTTTGCAGAGCGGAGGTGGTGGAAGTGGAAGTCTGTCTCTGGCTCCAGGCTCGTGGACTCGCCCATCCTCTGCCCCTTTCCCTCCTCCAACCGCTTCTCTGTCCTCGGCCATGGTGCCGAGTGGATGGAGGAACAGACACATCTTGGCATTTGGGATGGGAAGGGAGACGAAGTCCCAGCGCTGGGAGGAGATGGTGGCTGCAGCCTCAGCAACCAATTAACGTGATCATGTTTATGAATGCGGATCAGTAATTCCAGGTAAACTCCCCGAGAGCAGTGCTGCAGGCGAACAAAGCCTCCTGCCCACCTGGGAGCCTGCCAGCGGGCCCTGCCAGTGCCAGCACGCTCCTGCTGTGACTCTAAACTGCTTCATTTCCTCATGCCAGCCTGGACACGCATCATTTTGTCTCATATTACCTCGATGCCAGAGCTCCTCTTTGCAGTGTTGGTTGCTCCATGTCCTCCTGGACCTCTCAGCTCCCTCCCTGCCAAGGGGGATGATTGGTGGGAATGGGATAGGTTAACTCAGAGAAGGCAGCAAGGACCCAGCTTTGCCTCCAGGGGTGATGAGGGATCACTTCATTCATCATCGTGGGCTCTGCAGGCTGCCTGGTGCCTCCTCATCACCCACCTGTGGTTGGGGAACCTCACCAGGGCTCCCTGAGCTGCTCTCATCACTCTGAGCAGGCTTGTGGCAGGGCTGGTTTGTGCCTACCAGCATCCAGGAGATCAAACAGAAGCTGGGAAGCTACAGAAACTCATCATGATGGAGCACCTGGAAACACCAGCACCATCCTTTGGTGCACAGGACCAGCTTGGGCAGCCGGTGCCGCCTGGCTGAGGTGTCACCAGTCTGAGGCCACCAGCATGAGGATGTCAGAACAGACAGGCACCACGTCACTCCCTGGCCTTTGCCGTGATGGGTCTCGGAGCGCTGCAGCCCTCTTGGTCCATAGCAGAGACCCCTCCATTGCCATGCTGAGATCCCCATCCTGAGCCCATCCGTGCAAAACCTCCAGGAGAGTGTATCTCTCCTGGCTAAGGATGGGGATGGACTGTGTGTGAGAGCACCTGCTCAGCCTTGACGACTACTCAGTGCTGGAAAGTTGTGCTTGGAAGGCAGAAAAGCTTTTCCTGTCCCTTGGCGCACCAAGAGCCTCCCTGTTCCTCTGATGTCTCCTCCAACGCTCCATGAGAATGGCCTGTATCCCCCCAGCACTGACAGATCTCCTCTTCAGTCACGTCCTGGAGGGTGTCAGTGTTCCAGGGCTGCTGCCGGGGATAAGGAGGGATGGATGCTCCCAGAGCAGGAGGTGAGGGAGGATGATGCTGCCATCCATCTCCCCCCTCGCTCCCTATTTTCTGGCTCACCCCCAGGAGAGCAGTGAGCAATTACGGTCCACGCGGAAGCTTCATTATTGCCCTGTCGTGGCCTCGTTTGATGAGATGTTTTATTGCCAAACTTATTAAAAGTGAAACGTGCGGTTTCTGCGCAGCAATTTCCTGTCTGCAGCGATAAGCCGGGCTCTGCCCGCTGTGTAATAAACAGTTATTTTTATGTACAGCTCTGGCTGGGGTGACGAGAAAGGGAGAGGGCCTGGCTTGTGTTAATTGTGATGGTTAATGGGATCTATACTGGGAGCTATGTGTGAGGAGGTGTGTGCCCTTCCCCTGCCACATTCTGTGACAGAGGTGGCCTCTGGCGGTTTCGTGCTCTGGGTGTTGGCAGTGGGGACTGTGCAGGGTCTCCGCCCCACAAGAAGGATTAGTCTGACAGCTCCTCACCTGCCTTGTCACAGCCTGAGCAAATGAGGGACCTGCTGCGCACCCCCCTGGCGTGAGACCCCATCCCCTGCAAGGGCTGCCCCTGAACTCCATTGATTCCTCCTCTGCAGGAGGCTGGAGGGAACTCCAAAACCCGGGAGCTTCGCTTCATCTTCCCCAGATCCTCCCATCTGCCCGAGAACCTGTCTGTCTGCAGCGGCACTTGCAGGTGGTGCTGGTGGCCACCACGTCACCTCCCACTGTCCCTCCTTGGATGCCCGCAGCAGACGGGTGCTGGAGAGGACACAGTAAATTCAGGAGCAGTAAATTCGACAGGCACACTAATGTCACAGAAAACCTGTGTCACTGCTGAGCTTGGAGCAGCAGAACTCTGATAAATATCAGCAAAGCTGATAAATATAATTTCATTTTGTCAGAAACAAAGTGTCCTTATTAGGTGTGCAGTCCGTATTTTGGTTTAATTACATCTTTTAAATATGTTTTGAAAGGAAGCAGGTTTTTAAAATGCCAAATGTCAAAACTGCATTTACAAAAATCCTGATTGCCTTTTTTTTTTATTTTCCAGATCTGGCCAAAGCTGTTAGTTCAACTCAAGCTGAAAGTGCATAACTTTCCCCAATAAACAATTTGTCAGAAAAATTCCTCCTGGCTCTGGGAGATCTGTTTGTTATTTGTCAGCAGTTAAAACCCTGTTGGGTATTTCCCATCTGACTTCTTTTCTTAACAGCATCTTTATTGGTCTGGGAATTAACATCAGAAGATGTGATACTTGCTATTCATTGCAGTCATCCCAAATGCCACTCATCTCGCCAGGCCATGGCTCCACAAAGCAAAAGCCCCTCTCCTTTCTCCATTGCACTGTTTTTGGGTAACCCTGGGGCGTTTTATCCCAGATTTCCTCCCTTCATCCTCCTAATTCTGCAGCGTGCAACGGTATCCCCAGGCTTGGAGTCACATCCCTACGTCCCGCATCCATCCCCATCCCTGCTGCCCATCTCAGCCTCTTGCTGGGCAAACTCCCTGCATTGCCAGCTTGGGCCCTCATTAATTTGTATTGCAGCGTGTGTTGCGGGCTGACGTGTAATTAGAGCTCCTGAAGCCTGTCTCATGCTGTAATTGCCATGACAGGGGCCACAGCATATCCGCTTGTTAATTAGTAAACCACAATATCCCGGGGGCTCGTTGAGAGCCGCCTTAATTGTATTTCAGCTGGAACAGAGGGATAATTACCCTTTGCTAGCACTGCCACTTTTAAATTCTTAAAAAAAAAAAAGAAAAAAAGAAAAGAAAGGAAAACCCAAACTGAGCTCCTCTGCCACTTTCCCCCTTGGCTGCCCAGGGACCTGGTTTTGTCCCCAGGCTGAAGGGGAAGGGCTGTGGAGCTCAGTGGTGTGGGAACAGGATTCCAAGAGATTTGCACGGGGACACACTCAAACTGGTGGTGACTGAGCTGCCCCTGCTCCGAGGGCACTTCTGTGTCCCTGCACATGGGACTCCACTGGGAACCCCGTTTGTGGCTGCAGGCTGGCTTGCTGGGCGTGCTGTTTGATGGGAATCCCATCCCGGACAGTGAGCAACCCCCTGGCATCACCACCAGGCACATCCAGTGGCTCGGAGTAACAGCCTGTGTCCAGGGAGGAGTGAGCCAAGGTCTTCCTCCAGACTTCCCATCAGACAGAGGGGGCTGCAGTCCCCTCGAAGTGGGACTGGGAGCTGCTGCAGACTGCAGGGAGGAGGCTGTGGACCTTGCAGGGCTCGGTGTAACAGTATGTTGCTGCCAAGGGTGTGTTTGTGTTCCACATCCCCAGCACTCTTAGAGTACCAGCACTAAGCGGGACCTCAGCGTGCTCGGTGCTGGAAGTCTCTGCTCCTACGAACCCTGTGGCTGCGTGGGATCAGCCTGCTCGGCTTTAATGGACCCCAAAGGTGAATCATCCCCCTTCTCGATTCCTTTCTTGCCAAACTTTACCTCACTGGGCAACTGTGAGTCTTCCGGGACCTGGTTAAAGCTTTTTGCTCCACAGGAAGGATGTCTCTGCAGGGTACGTGTGTGTCTGTGTCTCTTGTAGCGGCCATGGGGGGGACTGTGGAGCTTTGGTGAGAGGTGGAGGAGCTGAAGCGCATCATCACCCTTCTGTGGCCACCACAGGCTCCAGAGCCCCTCTGCAGAGGAGCTGCTGTCTGGTCAAAGATCTTTGGGGAAGGTTAACTTGGGAAGAGAACCCGACATGTGGCATCCATCCCTCTTCCTGTGCTTCTCCCTGAACCAACACAAAGAGCTCAGCCACCACCAGCCCTGCTGATGCTTCCTGCTGTTCAAAAAATCGTATAATGGACAACTGGCCTTTGGGACCTGGTTTGTGAATTGGCTTAAATAACAGTCCTGGCTCTCTCCTGGGAAGCTACATGGAGGTCAGCCTTGAAGAAAAGATCAGTACGGTGGCTCCAAGCAGTAGTAAAAAGACATAACCGAGGCAAAGAGCCTTGAACATAATTACAGCCTAAGAGCTGTGATGGGAACTCAACGACCTGAAGCCATCTCCTGGACTGGAGTGCAATCAACAGATTGACATGGCTGGGTCCTGAAGGCTGCTTTTTGGAAGCCACGCACCAGGGTTGAATGCCAGAGCAGGCAGCGAAGCAGCACCGGTGCCCGTTCCAAAGACCGGAGCTAGAAAAGGATCTCAAATGGCATGGAAGAACCAGATGGAGGCAACCACTGGAACACTCTGCACGTAATTGAGGGCACCTTCAAGGGTGAGAAGGGGGTGGCTGCCCACCTCCAGGATGCTCTCCACTGCTGCCATGCAAGTCACTGTCATTAGAGCTGGGGATGGAGTTTATAGTTGAGTAACCACAACAACTCTGCACAAATTAAACAACATACTTAGGGTTAATTAGATTTCTTACCGCTGCCTCCATTAACCTAGCCCTGTCATCTGCTGTCAGAGCCCCTTCAAAATTCATATTCAAGGCATTATCGCTGGGAGATGTGGATGGCTAAGTCTTTCCCTGGGCAACCTTACCAGTGTGGACATGGGTGGCACATGCCACCTTCTCTTCTTGGAAACCCCTTGGTGCAACAGCTGGGACCAAGTGGAGAGGTAGTTTCCCTCCAGGAGTGCAGAGGCTGGGCTGGATATCCCAGCTGGCATTTCCCACCTGCTCCTCAGATGATCTTTAAGAAAAATAGATGCTTTTGCAGCAGTCCGTCTCTCATTATCCACAGGGTGATGTGTGAATGCAAATAAACAAATGAGACCCCTTCAACAACATCTGAGAATGTGGCTTCACATTTTTAAGCCAATTTCCTTAGATCGTGTCAGGGCCTGTTTTGTGTTTGCCAGACAATTATGTGGCTAATGAGGACAGGCACGGTTACATCAGGCGGGATTAGGAGGAATAAGGCATCAAATGTTGCAGTGCTTAAGACAAGCACTAACTAATAGGGGCTTGGAGGGTACGTCCTGTGGGCAGGTGGTTCCTCACAGGAATTCTGGTTCTGTTTGGAAGGAGATGGAGCAGGCAGTGGGCAGCAGGCAGTGGGCAGGCTGGCCAGAAGGCGAGGAAGACTTCTGAGCCCTGCATGGTGGCTGTGCCCAAGGGAAATGAGAAAGTTGGAATATTTAGGGAAAGTAGCATCACGCACCTGACCCTGAGTTGGTCCCATGAAGGCAGAGACAGACATGAGTGTTCTGATGGAAAAGGAGGCACCAGCCAAGACCACTCCACAAACGCAGCAAAAGTGGATCAAAAGCAATGGGGAAGCTGAACCTCACCACTGAGATCACCGAGAAATTGATATTTTAGCTGAAACCTTCCCATCCTGACTCTCTGACAATCAGCACGGGCTCTGTGCAGGGTTTCTGCAGGGCTTTGGATGTCTTCCATCCCCCTGAAGAGGGTGAGGAAGGAAAGTAGGGATGATGCCTGATGCTGCAGTTAGACCCCACTCCCTGGGTGACATGGGGACACATGCACAGCCGGCAGTGGCTTTCAGATGCCTCCTCTCTGCCAGGTCGGCCACCACGGTCTCCGATCAATCAGTGAACCAGATTCTCCCTTGCGTGCTGGGTGGCTGTGCCACTGCTCCCAGCAGGTGCCTTTGGTCATGTTCAGTGAATTCCTACAACTGCAGCACCCCGGGAGAGCAGCCAGTGTGACTGTAATGCTGCCCAGAGGGGCTTTGTTTATTCTCCTTCGGACCCTCCACCTCCTGAACTCTCATCCCACATTTCAGCTGTGTCTTCTACAAAAACCTCTCACCTAAAGTGAACAAGGACAGCTTCATCTGCAGGTGGATGGATGCACAGCCACAACTGCGGGAGAGGTGCCTCCACATGTCCACCTGAAGACCTGAGCAGGAGACTGTCCAGACCCAACAGCCTCAAGATGTCAACCACCCTTAAATCACATTTCTGTGCCAACCCTCTGATGCACCCTCCGGTTGGATCCTGTCACAGCAAGGCACAGACCTGAGCACCTCATCCTCACATTCCTCTCCCTCCCTTGTCAGTGCCAACAGGGAGCTGAATCTCAGAGTCCAGTGGTTCACCAAGTCATCCTGAAGCCCAGGGGCCAAGGAGAAGCACACACAGCTCCTGGAGACACCCTAAACCCTCTTGCTGACTCTGCTCCATGCCCAGTCCTGGAGTCTCAGCCCAGTCCCAAGCTGTTACCACAAACTGCAGGTCTCAGCACCCCAAGGACCCCTTCCCTGTCCCTGCTGTGGCCACCCCACCTGTGCCTGCCACCTGCCTTTCTGGAAGAAGGCGGCACGTGTGCTGAAGAGCTTCCCTTGAGCACAGCCACTGGATTGCTCTCCGGATGACTAATTTGCACCCTAATTGCTGTGGAAACGAATGCCAGAAAGCGCTGGAATACCGAGAAGTGAAGCTCTCCATCTTGGTTTCCTTCAGGGAAATGGTCTTAATTAAGTGTCTCGCAAACAGAGATAATTTCCAGCTACGTGTTGAAACAGGAGCTGGGGTGGAGGGTGCGGCTGAGACCAGCATCTTCTCCTTGCTGGGTCTGCTTGGCCATTGCAAAGCTGATCCAGGGTGCAGATTCCTCAGATCCCTGCATCCCCAGGGCTTAGCCAGCCTTGCCTGGACCTGCAGGACATCCCCATGGCTTTTGCACCTCCGCTAGTGTTCCTTAGCCCCAAGAGCACCTTCCCATTTTATCAGCCCGTCCTGTACTGACTCCAGTGGTGTTGACACCATGGCTGTGATTTCCACCAGTATTTACATTATGGTTGTTCAAGCTTCATGTCACTCACTAATCAACCCTGAGCTTTCCGTCGGGGCTCTTTCCATGTGAATTTGCTCTGGACAAGCAGTTGCATCCCCACTCCCCATGGTGGGTGGTCCCAGCTATCCCACACATCTGGCAGCCCTTCAAGCCCTGCCGAGGGGAACATGCCAGGAGGGGTTGCACATGCCAAGCAAACTGGAGTGGCCTCGTGTTGCTTTGTTGGGCACGCTGGAACCCATGGCAATGTGCCAGCACCATGGCAGACACCCAGCAAGCCCTGGCACAGGTGGGAAGGGGACTCTGGGGATGGAGGCTGCCACGGAGAGCTGCTGGACCTGGCACTGCTGCCTTCAGAGCACGGCCGGCATTGAGATGCCCCAGCCCCTTCCCCTTCCCCATGGCCTCGCTGTGCACAGCTGTTCCCTTAGAAATAGCTGTTGCCATGGTTTTCCCAAAGAAAACACATCTCTCCCCCCCTTCCCCACCACCACTCCCCACCGCCTTAACCTTGTGACAGCAGTGATGACGCGGCTCCCTAAGAAAGGCCACTTCACGTAACTATGGTAACAATTAGCTTTCTCTTGGTTTTACCTCGGGGGTGATGCTGGGGAGAGGGACCCAGAGCTGCTCTCCTGAAGCAGGTGCTTCCCCTGGCCTTGCACCCAGAGCCAGGGCTGGCAAGTGCCCGCTCGCCGCTGCAGCGACCCAGGCAGGTGCGTCACTCGGACATAGGGATGTCTGCAGTCCCCCCTTTATCTCGGGTGCTGGGGACAATCCCCCTGTTTCCTGTGTAGCTGGATGCACCCTGGGGCTCTACAGAAGCCCTAAGAATCTCAGCAAGGCTCTGCTGGCCTCCAGCAGTGGCCGGTGCAGGGAGATGGTGGGGAGCATCTCCCAAGGCACGGGAATGGTGGGAGCATCTGCATCGCCTGGGCTCACTCTAAAAGCGTGGGGAAAAGAAGGGTGGGAAGCAGCCTGTTGTGCCAGAGAAGGATTGGGAGCCAGCTGGGATTTTGGGGCTGGGAGCGTGGCAGGGGCATCCATAGCCTGAATGAGAGGTCTGCAGTGGTGCCTCTGCTCCCGGCAGCGGGAGGGTAAACACGGTGCAAAGCCGCTCCTTAGGTACATACGAGTCACAGCTGTCAACTGCAGCAACTAAAATAAGCGTTTTCCTGCTTTTTATTCCTCTGAGCCCAGCAGAGCCCACTCAGCACCAGGAGTGGAGCTGGAGTCTATTCTTAGCTCTGCAGGGAAAGGAGCAGGAGTCCCTGTGCTGCTGTCGTGCAGGGCTGGGGGCTGCCACGTCCCATCCCCTCATGGTCCCCAGGAGCCTGGCCCGACCCCAGGGTGGCATTGAGGCAGGAAGGACTGCACCCCAACAGGGACAAAGTCCTACTTTTTAGACAAAGAGGAGCTGGGGAGACAGTGGGAGGGAGGGAAGCCCCAGCACCTCCCTCAGCATCACTGCAGGATTTGGCATCCCTGAAGGAGAGGCTGCAATGCAGGTGGCTCTGGAAGGAGTCCCTGCTCTTGCAAAGCTGCTTTTCTGCCTGGGCATGGGGACAGTGGGGGACCTCATGTCACAGCTCCTGCTGCCTCCAGGGATGGGAGTTTTAAGGGGAGTTGAGGAGTCTGAGCTGAGAGTCACCCTTCGACCCATTCTATGCCAGGGTCAGACTTGCTTTGCCCAGCCCTAGCCATGAGATGCTGGCGCTGCCCACCCCAACACTTCCCACCCCAATAATTCCCGCTGTTTTCTGGCTGCAGACCATGGTGGCCAGGGGGTCAGGGAGCCACTGGCCACCAGCACCACACCATCCCCACATTGCACTGGGATTCCTGCTTCAAAACGTGGGGATATTGGGGGTGCCCTCCAAACCAGTCTGCAGGAGCAGCAGGCACAGTGCAGGGAGGAAGGCACCCATACTGGTCACACTGTGGCCAGTCCAGCACTCGGCTCTGCTCTCCATCCCAGCTCCACGAGGATCAGGGTAGGATGGGGGGCAGGCAGGGATGCAGCTGTGCATGGGGGGCCGTGGGGAAGAAGCCCCAGCTCCATAGCAACAGGTACTCTCCACGTAATGGAGTCCTTTCCGCTCGGCCTCCGCAGCCGCCAGCCTTATTCACATGGCCATAAATAATTCAATTTTCTCATTCACACACATGAATGCTGCGGGCCGGGGCTCCGGGTGCGCTCAGCCTCCATCTGTCTGGGGGGGAAGGGGGAGGCAGGGCCTGATAATAGACTCCAGCATTTGTTTAACATGGATGAGTGTGGCCAGATGGCCTGGGGACAGGAGGAGGGGATGGGGAGGTGGGAGGTGAGTGATGCTCCAGGGTGCTGCTGGCACCCTGAGCCTCCCCTGGACGAGAAGGGGCGGAGAGCAGGAGACTGTTGTGCGGATGAGCTGTGGCACCTCCCAGTCAACTCTGGGAACCTCCAAACCAGCCTTGGAGTTGTGGACTTTTGGGCTGAGAGTGGGTTAGGCAAGCTCAGGCAGATCTTCCTCTCACTGTGCCTTTGTTGCCTTTCCAAGAGGGAAGAAGGAAGGGGAGAAGCGCCGTGCTGTGCTGAGGATTGCCCTGATCCCTGGTGAGACTGGGAGCAGGGGCATCAACCCATGACCGAGGTAATTTAGCAGGCAATGGTGAAGGGGAAGGGGCCAGGGATGCTGCCAGTCACTGTCCTGTCCCACACTGCCGGGCAAGGGCCAGCCGTCCCCAAAATAACACCAGAGAATAACAACCCCAGTGATGGAGACACATGGCAGCCTGCAATTAGCAGGCTCCGGGCCATCCCCTGGCAGGGGGACAGCGGGCCTGGCAGGAGAACACAAGGGAATTAGCGGGGTTAAGAGGCTGTGCTGGAAAAGCCTCGGTGCCAAGGAGCCAGTGCCTGCTGCTTGCACGAGCTGAGCCAGGTTGGGAGGTGAGGGATGCTGGCTACTGGCTGGTGGCATCAGTTCCTCACCTTTCCTCCCTGTGGCTTGGGCACAGTTCAGCCTGAAGGATGCCAAGGGCAGCATCAAAGCTGGCACCTTCATCCCCTCTGGGTGTTTGACCAGAGGGAGCCGTCGTCGCTCCAGCACACAGCAACATCCTGAGCCTTGGGTGGGCTCAGACACCGACAGGAAAACACAGACCAGCGAGAAGCCTTGAAGGTGGAACTGGTCGCTTCATCCTAACTCTCCTTTCCATGCCCAAAGGGTTGGGCTCCTCAGCACCAGAGCAAGGTCCCAACTTCATTCCCCACCCAGAGAAATCCCTGCTGGAGATCCCATCCTTGTTTAAGACGGTGGCAAACAGACATTTAGCCTCAAGCTCCTGCACCATCTCAAACCGAAGCTTGCAAAGCTGGCGGAGGGAGTTTGGATGATGCCAGAAGGAGGGTCAAGAAAGAAGCCCGCGCTCCGGCAGCGTCATCCATCAGCAGCGTTGGAAGAGTTTTCCCTGAGGGAATGGGGGAGGTGGAAGCGCTTGCCGGGGGGGAGCTGGGAGCGTAACCAGCTCATGTGCTGGCATTCCCCAGCTCCGCGACGTATTGGGGTAGGACACGTGTGTGTATGTGTATATTTGGGTGCCCTCACACACAGAGGCGAGAGTTCCCTCCTGGTTACGTCCTGCCCTCGCAGGATTTTGAGGCGGTAAAAGAAGGTTGGCTGCGTGGTGCATCCCTGGATCATCGGGCACCGCCGGCAGCTACTCCACAACTCCTCCCGTGCGTTGTACAACCCCCGCCTGCTCCGTGTGTTCATCTGCACGAACCAGACCCCTCCTCACCCCGTGCCTTTTAGAGATACTGGAAAAACAGGCAGCCCTCACCCGTGCACATCTCATATTAAATTAGCTCCTGCTTTCCGTGGCTGCTGCTCCAGCAGCCCCTGCCTCACACAACCTGCAGGAAGAGGGTGAGCCCGATTGCACACCTGGGAGCCAACCCCGCAACAGCTCTCTGCTACAGACCCCGCACCCTGCTCTGAGCATCTTCCAGGCAGCTGCCCACAGAGCAGCAGCCTCAGCTTCCCCAAAGCCCTCCCAAAGCCAGGTGAGCGTGCCCAGGGCTGCCCTGCGCCACACTGGGGTGCTGAGCACAGCCAGAGCTCCCCAATTTACCGGCTGCACCCGTAGGGTGTGCCCACGGCAGCAGGGGGGCCAAAAGTGATAGAGCATCACAGGGGGCTGTGGGTGCTCCCCCCAAATCTCCCAGGCCATGTGCCAAGAGGTCCAGGCTCTGTCCCTGCACTTCTGCTGCTGCCAGGTGGGCAAATGCCAAGGCCACCCAGGCAGAAACTTCCACCTGTCAGACAATACGTATTTTGCTTCTTCCACCCAAAAACCAGGCCCAGCCTGAGCCCTCTGCATCTTTTGAGGGATGGATGGCAGAAACATGCCACTGCTCATCCCTTCAGCTCCCAGCGCTGCGGGAGCGGGACGTGGACAGCCCGACTCCAGCGGGATCCCAGGGTACCGGGGGCAGCTGCATCACCGGCTTTGCTCAGGTCCTCAAGGATGGACCACACTGGAGCATCACTTCCCCCCCTGCCCCATGTCCCCATGCCATCTGTCCCTGGGAAAGCTGCAGAGGCAGCCCAGGCTGCTTCCTGTGGGGTTTGTCCCGGTTGTTTTGCTCCCATGACAGCCACCGCTATGAGACCAGTGGCTCTGTAGCTGCTGGGAGTCCACACAGGCTCCAGTGGATCTGGATCTGCAGGCAGCTGTGGGCTCAGAAACACCTTCCAGGACCTCTTGGTGGGAGCTACCGAGGAGTTTGGCGACTTGCACGGTCACCACTGGGGTATGTCCGGTGGGAAGGGACACAGCCTTCCTCTCACTGGGAGCACACACACCAATCCCTGCATGCACATCTCCACCCTGCTCTTCTCCAAGCCTCTCACAGGTCCCAGACCCTTTTTCTACCTTGTTAACCGCCTGCACATCCGAGTGACACCAAACAGAGGCACTTACCTGCTGCTTGCCCCCTTGGAACTGAAATTACAGTGGGACAAAGCCCTTGGGACAGGGCAGAGTTGGTCCTTCTTCTCCCCCCCAAGATGAGGAGGGCAGCTTCTCTCCTCCTTTCCTTGCCTGCTCCCTCAGCCCTTGCCTGCTCCCTCAGCACGCACCGTGGCTCCTGGCATCGCCCGCGGCCCCTCGCGGCTTGGCCATGCTGGGTTTCGGGTGCACGACATGGCACCGGCTCTGAGGGTCCCCTTGAGGAGGACCACGGCAGGGACAAGGTTTATTCCAGCGGGTTGGCATAGAATGAAGGCAGATGCCCGGCGGTGGGCATCTTCTGAGGTGGTCTGGGAATGCCGGCTGGCAAGGGATGAAGACGCTGTAGACCCCCACACCTCCCAGGCAAGAGCATCCCAGCCCCTTCACGCAAGGAGGGACCTGTCACCTCGGGGGGTTTGTTGTCCCAGGGGTTGTTCTGTTGTTCTGTCCAAGCTGGGGGCACCCATCCAGGCTTCGGATTCCCAGGGGTCCCTTCCGGCTGCAGCCCCGAACACTGCCAGCGGCATTTGGGGCTGCAGCCCGCCGGGGTGCCCTGTGGGGCGGGGGGGCACGGAGCGCAGCCTTACCTTGGAGGAGCCGCTACAGGGAAGGGATTCGGGACCCAGCTTGGGACGCCCCTGTCCCGGGAGAGCTGCAGTGGTGGAGGCAGGGATGCAGGGATGAGGTGAGACGGATGGGATGCGGCAGGTGGGTGGATGGATGGATGGATAGATGGGTGGGTGGGTGGATGGTCTGGGGGCTGCAGGTTTCCCCGCTCTCAGGTGCGGAGACAATAGCCAGGGCTCCTGTTGCAGCTGCAGACTGTCTCTTTAAACCCCTCATCAGCCCACAGGTGGCCCTGTCACCACCGTGGTCATCCATGACGTCATCGGGAGGGAGGGAAGGGGAGGAGGAGGAGGAGGGGGGAGAAACGCGATCCCCCTCCACAGCAAAAGTCCCCGAGCGCCCATGGCAACAGATGGGAAATGTCACTGCGCATCAGCCGGGAGGAGGCTGCCGGGCTGCCCCCCCACGGGTGGCACGGCGGGGGGACGGGGCTGTCACGCCATGGGTGGCACGGGCGACACGGGGCTGTCACCGCACGGGGGTGGGCAGGGCTGTCACCCTGCAGTGGGGTGTGCGGGAGGGGACAGGGCTGTCACCCGCACAGGGAGCCGGCTGCGGGTCAGGCAGGTGGGCAGCTCTCACCGCGGCGTGTGGAGCAGCTGGATGCCTCCCCAGCCCGGACACCCTGCGGCAGGGGTGGGTGCTGCTGGGCCCCTGCCCAGGAGGTGCTGGTCACGGCTTGTTCCCCTGTGATCCTGATCCCCTGTGATCCTGGTCCCTGATCCCCAGCAGTGACACCCACCCCCAGCCGTCCCGTGGGCACCCCGAGAGGAGCAGGCACCCCAGCGAGCCCCATCTCCTGCCCCTCCGCTCCTGCCTGTGCCCTGCCCCTGCAGCGGGGTGTTTTGCAAAGGCCAGGAAAATTTCGGAGGGTTTTTCAAGCAGATCTTGCCTTCAAACAGAGACAAGACAGCTGGTGTTGTGGAGCGAGAAAAGGGGGCCCAGCCCTGAGCCCGCAGACCCCAGACTCGGGGACCACATCCCAGTGGTGGTGATTCCATTAACAGCCTCTAAAACTTGGCCAGTTCCGCTCCAAAATGAGCCTCTGACACCAGTTAAAACCAGAGCAAGGGATGTTTTGGTGGCAAAGAAAGATTTCCTTAGAGCTGTGAAGGTCCACCAGTGCTGCATCCTGCAAATTTGGCTTTGATGGAGCCCGATCCCAGTGAGACCTGCTCAGCATGGAGAGAGGGGCTGCAGCTCCTGTGGGCTGGGGAGCCCCGAGTCCTGCCTGCAGTGGACACGACCTGTTCACCCCTTTATGAAAATGTGTGAATGTGTACATGGATCCCCGTGCAATGGGAGCCCCAAGCTCTGCAAAGGTGGATAAAGTCATTCCCCAGGCTTGGGGAAGAATCAAATGTTTAATTACATCCTTGTTTTTTTGGAAAGATGAGGTACACCCAAGGACACCCTTTGTTTCCTTTGGTCTTTTCTCACACCAACGAGCGGGTTTGTCATAATGATCTTTAGGATGCTTTGCCCTAAAAAGGACCCCATGGAGCCAGCCAGTTCCCACAGAACAGCCTCACTCATCCCTGCATACCCCAGGGTTTGGGGAGCGCCTCAGGGCTGCAGCATTCCTTCCCCACACCAGGCTCTGTGCAAGCTTCACCCTCTTATTTTACATATTAAAAAATAAAAAGGGGTCATTTTCTTTGCCCCTGCCCTCAGCTTGACGAAGGAGTTGACAGCCACTGAGCCCAGCACCATGAGAGGGGGCTGGCTCAGGACCTGGAGGGTTTTCTTTCTCCACAAGCATCCCTGTGAGGACATGGCCCAGCTTTTTCCCACAGGGGTTTCATGCTGGGGGTTGTGTCTGGCTGGGGGCAGCTGGGATGGGAGTAGCCCACCCCTGCGACCTCCCCAGCGCTGTTCTCCTTACACACCCTCCTTAATCCTGGGAAAGCAGCCGCGGGATCCAGGGCTGGGAAGCTCTTGATAAACAGCCAAAGCAAGAACAGCAGAAGGGTCCTTGCTTCAGGAACAGGAAAAAACATCCAAAGCAGCCCAAATGAGCTGCATTATATTATTTTCTTTTTTTTCCTAACCCATCTGTTGGCTCTGGAGAAACCAGCTGGAGGTGGATATGGCACCGGCAGGGCGCTGCTGGGGCTGGTGATGCCACAAGGCACGGAGCATCCCTTTCCTTGGCACACTGCTGAAGGGACCTCCACCAAAACCAGCCCAGTGACACCCAAAGCCATGGACCCATGGTGGCTCTGCAAGGCGGGAAGAGCCCAGCAGCCCCCTGAGCCAGTCCCCAGTAACCCCCATATGAGTACCCAGTAAACCTCAATCCCCCAGTAACCCCCACAGGAGTACCCAGTAACCCTCAATCCCCCAGTAACCCCCATATGAGTACCCAGTAAACCTCAATCCCCCAGTAACCCCCACAGGAGTACCCAGTAACCCTCAATCCCCCAGTAACCCCCATATGAGTACCCAGTAAACCTCAATCCCCCAGTAACCCCCACAGGAGTACCCAGTAACCCTCAATCCCCAGGAGCACCCACACCAGCCCCAGTACCAGAGCTGTGGGTGTTAGACTGGGGCTTGCCCTGTTCCTCTGGCCTGGGACGTGCAGAGGGACACCCCTCCTGTGTCCCAGCAGATGAGGACGGGCACGGCCACGTGATCCCGTTGCTGGACCCCAAAGGGGTGGCACAAAATGCTGTGGGAGGTGGGAAATGTCCCAGGAGTCCTAAGCTCTCAGCAACCACCTGAGTGGGGGTCTGGCACTATGACCCCGCAGCTCCTGCCTACCCCCAGGCCGAGATAAGCCAGGACTAACTTCGTCCCCAGCCTCGTGCCTGCGCTGAGATGTATCGCACGTGATTCAGATCCCTGCCGATGGCTGAAACCGCCCCAGCGAGGGTCTCCCGACCCCTCCCCAGTAGCGGGGAGGGGGCTGGAGCTGTGAGCAGGTTGCTGGGATGAAGTTCTTAGCTCTGGGAGCACCGATTGCTGCTGTGTGAGCGGCTCTTTTGTCCGCCGAGCTGCCTCTCCTGTCGATGGTGCCTGTGCACCGGGCGGTTGTTTTCATGCCAGCTGCCGTGTGGTTGGATGTTCTTCGGTATTTAGCTTGATCCTATTAAGGTGGATCTCAATTAATTAGGCAGGAGGCAGAGAGACAAAGAGGGACGCCGGGGCCATTCGTTTCAGTCTTGTCATCGCGCCTTCTGCAGCCGGCAGGCGGTGGGAGAGCGGGAAGGGACGGGCTACGGCTGCTGGGCACGACAGCGCTGGGAGACGGGAATGGGGCAGGCAGGTGGGGTGGCAGTGGGGTCACCCAGAGGGCCCCCCGGGATCCCCTGCCCGCTGCTCAGGGGTGCCAGGCAGGCTGACAGCCCCCATCCCCACGGGAAGGCAGCTGGAGCCACGCAGGTCTTATCCCCTGGGGCAGTGGGGTTCTACTCTGCCCCACTGCTGGTGAGACCCTAAAGCATCCCATAAAGCACACGAAGAATCCCGGGGGATTCCGCGGTGAGAGCCTTGCTGCAGCAAGAGCATCCCCCTTCCACCCAGGTGACGCTGGCAGGGTGCTGCTGTGGCACCCCTGTGGGGCCACCGGCCCCACAGGCAGAGGGGACACCCCGGGGGGCTCTCCAGCACCCCAGTTTGAGCATCCTGCCCTGCGCCCCCGCTCCCAGCTCCCACGCCTGCCGCTGGAGTGGCTCCAAGAGCCGGTGCGTCGGCTCAGCCTCGGCAAGAGGCCGGCAAATGGATCTCAAGGGCCCCCTGACGTTCCTCCTTCCTTCCCTTTGAAGGAGAAGTGCCCCTCAGAGCTGCCCTCGACGCTAATGCACGGGGCGGGAGGGGGTGCTGCTAAGAGCCAAGGCGAGCCAAAGGCTCTCAAGCCCCTTGGAAAGGCCAAGGAGGTGCCCGGGGGTGACCCCAATCCCTGCTGTCGGTGCCGGGGCTGAGGTGCTGGGGTGCACCCCAGTGTGCGGGAGGGAGGTGTGATGTCCCCTGCGGTGTCCTCGTGCTGGCACTCGGGGTGCAGGGGGTGCAGGGAGTGATGGGGCCGTGCCAGACCCTTCCTGGGGATGGAGGAGTATGAGATGCTCCAGGCATGGAGGGGTTCAGGGGGAGTGTAGGTGCAGGGAGGCGGTGAAGGTTAATGTAGGGGGCTTGAGGATGGTTGGATGGGATTGCAGAGCGTGCTGGGATGAGGTGGCTGGGGTGCAGGAGGGGTGCAGGGGGTCCAGGATGGGTCCAGAGTGAGTGCAGGATGGGTGCAGAAGATGCAGGATGGGTGCAGGGGGTGCTGGAGGTGCAGGATGGGTCCAGAGTGAGTGCAGGATGGGTGCAGAGGATGCAGGATGGATGCAGAGGATGCAGGATGGGTGCAGGGGGGGCTGGAGGTGCAGGATGGGTCCAGAGTGAGTGCAGGATGGGTGCAGAGGATGCAGGATGGGTGCAGGGAGTGCTGTAGGGGCAGGATGGCTGCAGGATGGGTGCAGAGAATGCAGGATGGGTGCAGGGGGTGCTGGAGGTGCAGGATGGGTCCAGAGTGAGTGCAGGATGGGTGCAGAGGATGCAGGATGGGTGCTGGAGGGGCAGGTTGGGTGCAGGACGGATTTTGGGGATCCAGGATGGGCGCTGGGGGTGCGCTGTGCAGGGGTCCCTCCGGCCGCCAGGGGGCGCGCAGAGCCGTTCTCCGGCAGTCTGGCCCGGCAGGCCCCATCTCGCTGGTCCGGCGGCCGGAAGCGGAAGTGCGGTGACGCCCTCCCGCCGCTGTGCGGTGGCGGAAAGATGGCGGCGGCCATGGCGTGAGCGGGACCCGGCGCGGCCCCAGCGGTGAGCGCGGCCGCGACCTCCTCCCGGTGCTGAACCGGCGCGGAGACCACCGCGGCCCCCGATCCCCCGTGCCCCCTCACCCTTCAGGTCAGCGGGAGAGTATCTGGGATCCCCGATACCTTTGGCGGTCGAGCGCTCAGCTGCCCCCGGGCTTTCCTGGAGCTCAGTCCCTCCTCAGCCCGGGGGACCGGAGCTCCTCTCTTCCCTCTTGGTAGGTGGGCCCGGACACATCGCGGGTGACCCCTCCTGTGCCCCCTCGCCCCCAGCCGCCTCCCTTCTTTCCAAGCTGTACCCTGTGCCTGTTACTTGTCAGGTCTGCATTTATCCCTGACTCCCTTCCCGGTGTATGGAGGCTCCCTCCATTCCCTTGGTGTCCACCTGTGTCTGTCCGCCTTCCTGGCTCCCTCTTTCCCCTCCTGGTGCCCTGCTGTCTGTCTCTCCTCAGCAGGCACGGCTGCCCTGGAGGCATCTCTGGACTGCCCTGGTTTTCCTGGTGTCTCCCACTGAGATCTTTCTCCCAGTCTCTCCACCTTCTCCCTGCATCCTTCCGTATTATCTCCCCCCCTCCTGAAGCCAAGCCTGTACCTTTCAGCCAACCCCTTAGGCTGCTGTGGCTCCACGCCAGCAGGTCCCTTGCACCCTGAATTGCACCCCGGTGTCCGTGTGGTCCCAGGGCACGTGTGCTCTCCCCGCAGGGTGAAGATGAAGTAGAGCTCTGGCCATGGACCATGAGGCCCCCACGATCAGGCCCCGGCGCATCCAGAACCAGAACGTCATCCACCGCCTGGAGCGCCGCCGGATCAGCTCGGGCAAGGCCGGCACCCACTGGCACCAAGTCCGCGTCTTCCACCAGAACGTTTTCCCCAACTTCACCGTGGTCAACGTGGAGAAGCCGCCCTGCTTCCTGCGCAAGTTCTCCCCCGACGGCCGCTACTTCATCGCCTTCTCCTCCGACCAGACCTCGCTGGAGATCTACGAGTACCAGGGCTGCCAGGCGGCCGAGGACCTCCTGCAGGGCTACGAGGGGGAGATCCTGGCCAACGGCAACGACCAGAGGTCCGTCAACATCCGGGGGCGGCTCTTCGAGCGCTTCTTCGTGCTGCTGCACATCACCAACGTGGCGTCCAACGGGGAGCACCTGAACCGGGAGTGCAGCCTGTTCACAGACGACTGCCGCTACGTGATCGTCGGCTCGGCCGCGTACCTGCCCGAGGAGCCGCACCCGCCCTTCTTCGAGGTGTACCGCAACAGCGAGTCCGTGACCCCCAACCCGCGCTCCCCGCTGGAGGACTACTCCCTGCACATCATAGACCTCCACACGGGCAGGCTGTGCGACACGAGGACTTTCAAGTGTGACAAAGTCATCCTGTCTCACAACCAGGGGCTGTACCTGTACAAGAACATCTTGGCCATTCTCTCTGTGCAGCAACAGACCATTCACGTCTTTCAGGTGACGCCCGAGGGGACGTTCATCGACGTGCGGACCATCGGCCGCTTCTGCTACGAGGACGATCTCCTGACCCTGTCTGCGGTGTATCCCGAGGTGCAGCGGGACACTCAGACGGGAATGGCCAACCCCTACAAAGAGCCCTTCATAAACTCCCTGAAGCACAGGCTGCTGGTGTACCTGTGGAGAAGGGCCGAGCAGGACGGAAGCGCTATAGCAAAAAGAAGGTTCTTCCAGTACTTTGACCAGCTGAGGCAGCTCCGCATGTGGAAGATGCAGCTCTTGGATGAGAATCATCTGTTTATCAAATACACGAGTGAGGACGTGGTCACGCTGCGGGTGACGGATCCTTCCCAGGTATAGAATCACAGAATGGTTTGGGTTGGACGAGACCTTAAATATCATCTAATTCCAACCGCCCTGCTAGGGGTCTGCTAGACCAGGTGGCTCAGACACTGCCTTCCTCTTCAGGCTGTTCATTGCTTTGGGGCACTACAAGCACTATAATGCTGTGAGCTGTTCCTTACTGCGCCTGTGAATGTTGTTGAGGATTCCCAGTACTTGATTCTTGGGTGAACATTTGATGCCTCTGATATTGAAGAACTTCTGTATCTTTTGGTTGCTTCATTTCATTGCTTCCTTCTCACCTGCAAAATGAGACAGATCTGATGTGTTAGCAAGCGCCTTTCTCAAAGGATTGTTCCCCATGCTCATAGATGCTGTACAATCCTCTTTCCCTCCCCAAATCCCCAACTGAATTTATTTTTAGCTGATATTTTATATAGTCCATTTAAATTGTAGTCTCTCCCTTTTCTCATGTATCTTCAAGCATGTTTTTCAAATATAATAGTCTTCATTTTCCCTGGTACAATTACCATTTCTGTTCTGCCTACATACTTAGTCTTTCAAGCTTCAGTAAGAGGTAGTATTTATGATCTCTCCAAATTGGAGTAGCAGCTTTTAGATCAGGCTAATGGGCCAATTGCTTCTCTTTTCAGTTTAGTACTGAAGTGGAATTAGAGCAAATGTAGCTCAGTCAGTGCTGGGTCCCTCCAGATGTTTCACAAGCCCGCATGTTGATCATCTCTTTCTACCGCTTTTGGAGTGGTTGGTCACGTTCTGAGCCCTGTGAAACTAAGAGGTATTTTTTTAGCTAGTTTTTATTCCTTTAATCAGCTTGTTTTTATTCTGTTGAAAGTATTTAGCAAGAATTTGTAATAAATCTCCAGTGCAGCGTGTAGGTCTGATTGTTCCCCAGATGTTTGTTTTCTCTCATACACTTCTCTTCCCCACATCTTTGCCAGATCCAGGACTTAGGCCCTAGAAGAAATAGACAGTAGCTCTTCATGTGTTGCCTTTGTCCAGTTCTTCCTGGGAGATGACTCTAGTTTGTTTTGTTTTATTTTTCCATTCTGTGGCGTTTCTTTGGGGGAGTTGCTTTGGGAGGAAATAGGTAAGGCTTGATCTAATCCATTTTGCCCACTGGTGTGAAGCTGAATGTCTCGGAAATATCAAGGCTCTGTGGAAGTGGCCTGCAGGGTTCTGCTCGCTGCTGGTGTCTGGAATGAGCTCCTGACCCTGATGTAAATGTTTGTGGCAGGCTCAGCTCTGCACTCTGCTGTGGTTAGCAGGGCTTTTGTGCCTGGTTTGCTGCAGGGAGCTCTCGACTCTCTTCCCCCCAGGGTTACTTTAAGATGCAGTTTGTGGTTCGTTTGCAGTGTGCCTCGGGCGCTGGGTTTTGTGCTGCAGGAAAGGCGTCTCATTTCTCAGTTCTTCCAGGAGATAATTCCAGATGTGGAGCTGTCTCCGCAGACCTGTCTGAATGTAGGCGTTGTGTTAGGGCTTCCTGAATAAAACTTGGCTGACAAAATACCAACAGTTCCCATTTTTCTTCAGTCTGTCAGAAGAGGAACACGAGGTTTCATCCAGTTTCAGGCTCTTCTCTCCCCTCTGGCTTGTCTGCCAAGAAGGTTGAGGAGTTGTTCGTGGTTGTGTGTTGTTTGTTTTTTGTCTGGGTCTGCACCGGATCCTTTGAGATCTTTAAGAGCGTGCCCTGCATATGTAGCTTGGGGGTTTGTTGCTGTTGTAGGCTTGTGCTGACAGGCTTGACAGCATTGGTGTGTGATTTTTGTGGCACTCAGCTGCTGCCTCCCATGCTGTGATGATGTTTTGGTGGTGTTACAGGTGCTGCAAAAAGCAGTGAGGGTTTCCCTGCTCAGGGACATCCTGTAGATGTGTCTCTGTGATAACCTGGCAAAGGAACTTCTGTTATTTAAAGTTGGAGGATACTCTCTGCAGTCTTCAGTGATTTAAATAGTTTTTCCTTCTGCTGTCTTCTCTTATTTTCTCTCTGCTCCAACCCTTTATTTCAGAAGGGCTTCCCTTTCCTCAGGCAGCAGTCTAGTGAGTAACCTCATCTAGTGTGCTTTGTTTGGACATGTGGGGGCTGGATTGTATTATCACAGTTTATTTTGGGGCTGTAAAACAAACAAACAAACCTTGTGATATTTGCAGGTGGGTGAGGTGGGCAGAGTGGCTGCCATAATCCCTGAGCATTGTGTGGGAGCAGGAGGTGAAGCAGTTAGGAATTGCCTCTATTGACAGAAGATTTAATCAGATATGTGTCTATACCACGGGAATTAGTTCCCTTTGAAGTGAGGACAGGTTCTTACTTTGGGGTGCCAGCACTCCTGTCTCTAATGAAAGCTACTTTTAATGACCAAGAATTAAATATGCCCTTTCCCAATGGGATGGGAATGTCATCTCCCTGTGATGTAGCTGCGCTGACACAATGTCACCTTTTTTCCCAAGTTCTTGCTCATTCGTGCCAGGATACATTGCCATTGCCAATCCACAGCATGATACAAGGGCCTTCTTGCACAAGAATGTCAGCATTAAAAAGAAGTCATTAGTGTCTTTCAGATTTTCATTTTTGTGTTGGCAGGGTACCTGGAGGGCACAACTTTTTGTGGGCAGTGATGTAGTGCACAGTACACTAAAAACGCTCATCTCTGTGTGATGCAGATATTAAGGAGGGGAAGAAAATAATACATCTATGCAGAGGTAAAAATAATTTATGGTCAGCTAGCACTGGATCTGAAATAATTTTCTCAGCAGGAATGAAAATTAAATCTGGCACTTGCGAAAGTGTTTTGGATTTGGTGGAGGACAGAGAAGAAGAGAAAACCGTTGCATCCAGTTGGAGTTGAGAAATTGGCAGCCCATTAAGTTTTCTTAAATAAACACAGCTGAAAGGTGCATAATTTGGTACACGTTGAGGCATTCCAGTAGGAGAATGGATCAGTGTGAGGATGTAGGATTCTCCTGTGCTGTGGAGAAATTTGGATGGGGTCTGTGGTGAGATGTGGGGAGAAGGAAGGGACAGCTTCCCCACCCGTGCTCTCCTGGTAACCTCTGCCTCTCTCCCCAGCCCTCCTTCTTTGTCGTGTACAACATGGTGACCACGGAGGTCATTGCCGTGTTCGAGAACACGTCTGATGAGCTGCTGGAGCTGTTTGAGAACTTCTGTGACCTCTTCAGGAATGCCACCCTGCACAGTGAGGCTGTCCAGTTCCCCTGCTCAGCTTCCAGCAACAACTTTGCGAGGCAGATCCAGCGCCGGTGAGCCATTCGGAGCATGCTTTATTCCGTATAGACACACACTCGCCCCCGTCTGCTGAAGGCCAGTATCAAATACCACCCCTGAGAAAACCAGTTCCTTTGGTCCCCTTTGCCACGTGGTGCAAGGGTCAGGACTGTGCATGGTTCATCTTGCAGCCTGATGCACCTGATTTTACATTCCGCAGCATTATCCTTGTTAGAGGAAGGAGCAAAGCAGCGGCAAACCAGTGCTTAGAAGAAAGGAAAGGAATTTTGAGGGAAAGATGTTTCTGTCTCTCCTTGAGCAGTAGCTCTTCTGGAGGTTATTAAGGTGTTACTGCCCAGTAGCTTTGTTCCCTGAAGATATGAATTGTCAAGATGCTGCCATGATCGAGTTGGGTGTATTTTGCCCAGTGACATTCTCTGAATTTAGTGTGTACCAAACTGTGTCCTGTAGCATTTCCTCGACATCAGTCACCAGCTTATGGTTCTCATCACTGTGCTAGGAGAAAGGAAACTCATCTGCTTAGATCTGTTGTGAAAGCTGAGCAAAATACCAAAATAACCTGAGTTTCTAGAATATGCTTTAACAGTCAGACGTGGTTTTAATGAGGCAGAGTATGTTACTTCTCTTGGAATAATTTTGTTGTGACTCAGGGTGTTTTGTTCTTCCAGTGACTTGTTTCACATCATCCTAAGTACTTGGCATCCACTTACGGGCATCAAGCTTCTGTTGACTTTAGGCTGATGTCACATAAGTATGATGAAGTTGACTATATCTGTAACTTTCTAGAGCTGCCTGTCAGGAAATCCATAATGTTTAATGGAAGAGAGAATGAGAGAACTCACCAAAGACTCATGAAGAACAACTCCTGCCTTTTGTAAAAGTAGGAAGGAGAATCTTTTCATCCTCTTGCTACAAGGGCCAGTGACAGGAGTATTGTAACTTCCACAGCAAAGTACCATAGAGCATAATCCACAGTGAGCTGGCTTTTGGCTGAGTGTTTACCCTCATTGTATGATGCCCCTGCAGCTGATCTGGCTGTTCTTGCACACGGAAAGCTTCAAATTTTACTTGGAAGGAGAAATTCAGCCTGTGTTAATCTCTCCACTAGGAAGAACTTTCAGCTCACTGTGGTTTCTGGAGAGCTTTATGCTTCTCATCAAGGTTCTTCTTCATCTAGGGTTTCTTCCTGTATGCATTTAAAGCAAGTGGCTGGAGAGAGGAGGAGTCTCAAGTCGACATTAAAGGCTCAACTGTTACTGTGAAAGCCCCCTGGCTTTTGCTCACGCTGTTTCCTGGCTTCATGGTAAAACTTGGATTGATTGATAAGCTGCTAATCCATCTCTCCCTGTTTCTGATCCTGTTCATTTCCTGTACTGCAGAGCAGCTGGGTCCAGACCTTGTGGGTAGGCACATTCTTCTCCTTCTGTCACCTTGGACATTGTGAGTGAAACAGTAATGATGAGGGGGAATGAAAAGGTCAGCAGAACTGGTTAATGCTTGAATCACTGTGATACATCTTTGGAAATGAGCTGTTTTAGTTCTTACACGGCTGCTGTTTTCTTTCCCTGTCAGTTTTCCTGCTTAGTTTATTTAAGCTATGCTGTTCACCTGTGGCCTTTGTGAACAAAAGGTGTCTCTTGGTTTGCTGCAGGTTCAAGGACACGATCGTGAACGCCAAGTACGGGGGGCACACGGAGGCCGTGCGGCGGCTGCTGGGGCAGCTCCCCATCAGCGCCCAGTCCTACAGCGGCAGCCCCTACCTCGACCTGTCCCTTTTCAGCTACGATGACAAGTGGGTGTCAGTCATGGAGCGGCCCAAGACCTGTGGTGATCACCCCATAAGGTATGGGAAAGGCCAGGGAGCTGTGTGTGAGGAGAGAGTGCAAGGGGTCACTGTAAATCATCTCTGCCATGTGGCGTCGAGCGTGCAGAAAAGGGAGTAGATGGAAGCCTTTCTCTTAGGAAATCCTTTCACCAGGGGATTTAATTCAGCAGTCCCACAAAACTTGGCCTCTCTCCTTTACAGTAACAGGGATGTGTGGGAGGGCTCTTCGTGTTTTTTACTGAGCTGCTCTGCTCTGGGGAAGGTTTGGGTGGTGAAGTCTCAGCCTTTTCCATATGAATGGTCTTGTTCCTCCTCCTCTTCTTCCAGTGCTGCCGTTGTGTTTGGGTTACAGAGTGATACAGCTCTGATGTCTGCTTTCCTATGCTGGAAGGATCCTCTCTGAGCATGTGGGTTTAGTTGGCAAGGATTGTCTAGTTTGTCCTGTGAATAAAATAGTATCTGGGCTAGGTGTTACTCAGAAAGCTTGTGGTATTGATTGAGCTGTTTTCAGACTTCCCTTGTTTGCTGTTCTCACCCTGGGAGCTGTGCTCATTTTCGTACTCCTTTCTCTCTGTGATCTGTAGGAAATTTCTGTCTGTAGGAATTTTAGCCAGGTGTCAGGGCCATTCTGTGCCTCTTCTGTCTGAGTCTCCAGTGCCAGCAGAAGGAAGTAAGTCTGACCTTGAGAATAACGAGGTTTGCAATGCTTCTTGAAGAAACGTCAGGACTATTTATTTCTTGTTGTTGGGCTGCAGCCCTGGCTGCAAGAGGTAGTGCTTAAAAACCCAGCATCTCCAGCTTGAAAGGCTCAAAGAGCCTGAGTTATCCAGGCAGAATAGTCTTTCTGCTCATAGTACTGCAGAAGCAAACCTATGCTCTGAAAACAAAGAGAGCCTTCAGTGCCTGAGTGCTTTGTTTAGTGACTGCACACATGTTGGGGGCTCAGGCAGCCTAGGGAGATCTTTCTGGACCACTTCCCAACTTTATTTTCATCAATGCGTTCTCAAAAACTGGTTTCATATCTCCCCTGGCCCTGACTCAGGTGGCGGGGAACTTCTGATTATTCCTGCGCTCTCAATTCCCAAATTATGTATATTTAATTGATTCTTCTGCCTGTATGATTTGGTTTGATCTCCAGCTTCCATGTTATCTGCAAAGAAAGCCTGCCCTTTCCCCCCTTGTCATGCTTGACGTTGGGAAAGCTTGCGGGGTGGCAGTTGTCTGCCAGCGCCAACCTGCGCCCGTCTCCCGCCGACAAAAGGCAGCAGAACCGCAGTCATTTGCTGCGGTGGAGTCTTTGTAGTAAACAAAGCCAAGTGCCACCTTCCCTCCCTCCCCTGAGCAAACCAGCGTTTCAGAGCCAGGGCTTTTAAAGCTCAAAGCTGTGCAGAGTCAATTAGGACTTGAATAGAGCCTCGGAGCAGTGGGGCTCCTGGTTTTTGGAAAGTAAGCAGAAGATGAGGCGCTAACCTTAACCATTCAGTAGCTGAAATAGTGCTGCTGTGGTTCTCACATGCAAAACAAAGGGATTAATAAAATAATGCCAGCTGCCTGTTGGGGTTAGAGGGCTTGGAAATGAGGGACCACAGGATTTGTAATGTAAGTCCTGTAATTGTCTGGAATGGAAAACCCTTCAGCAGCTAAGGGTGTTATAATGTGTGTGCGGTTTCCTGGCACGATGTGTGAGCTAGGAAGGCTTCCAGACCTTTTCCACATCAATTCAATACTTCTGTGCACTGAGTCCCTTTAACCCTTAGTGCTTTTCTGCATCCCAGAAGGTTCAACTCTGACTACTTAAGAGACCAGTGGTTGTTTGCTGTCAGGTGGGAAGGACTTTAGGTTCCCCATCACCACCGCCTTCCAGTCTCTTTTCAGGAGGCTTGAAGAGATATTCAGTGGGTGAAATGATGGCACTTGAGGGAAGAGGCTCTAACACAGCTCTGCCTATAGCGGGGGGTCTCTAAAATCCATCTAGATGGCTAATAAGGAGCCATTTAACGAAAGAATTGGTCTGCAGATAAATCTTCCATTTTCCTCTGGTTTGAAAAGGCTGGTCTTGCTGTTTCTGTTGACATACAATTTTATATTGCAGTGCCTAATTTATCCCCAGAATGAGAGCCCATGGAAATGGCCTCTGATTGCAGAGCACTTTTAAAAATACATTTAAAAATACCAAACTGAGCACATCTTTAAGATTACAGGGAGCTTCATCTTGAGTAGTAAATTGTTGTGAATTGAGGGAGAGAGGAACAGACGGAGGACTGTGCTTTATTTAAAGAATGACCCTCTGCATACCCAGCCTTGTGTAGGAGGGAAAGGGCTTTTTGAAAAGCCAAATACCAAGATTGTGACTCTCTTGCTGGGTTCTTGTGTGCAATTTTCAGGCAGGGCTGGCTGGCACTTTGATTCAGAGGAAGGGAGAGGAGAGTGGCCCTCCAGGAAGAACATGAGGTTCTCAATAGGCTGTGTTGTTAAAATGTGGAGTATGTCTGCTCCTGAAACAGCATCACTGGTATCTGTCATCATCCGTTCTCCCAGGCTGAGAGCTGAGTGCATCGTATTGCTGGCGGGGGGGAGATGTGCTCCGACATTAAAAGCATTCTTGGAGTTAAAATCAGAGGAAAATGCAAAATACCCGCATGCACTAAGTGTTGGTGGAAGAGGAAACAGCTGGGAGGCATAATGGCAATTCTGTGCCCAAAGTTGGAAGAGGTCTAATAAAAATGGTCTAACAAAAAAAGACAACTTCAGGGTGAGGACTTGAGTTAGAGCCCAGCTACTTGGTGAAGGTACCACATCCAGAAACCTCCACCACTACATCCCAGAAACCTCCTCCAAAGTCTTGGGGAGGGTGGGATCCTCGCAGAGAGTCCTGTGTTCTGACAGCAGCAGAGGACAGTGGTGTTACCTGGGCTTACGTCAGTTACACAGAGTGTGCAGAGGAGGTTCAAGAAGCAAAGAGCTTCCCTGGACTCACCTGTCTCTTCAGCACTGTTTGCCTCCTCCCCCTGACAACGTTCCCTCTGTGCTGGAGCTGTGTTCCAGAGCTCACCTGTTTGGAGATGCACATGAGCTTGACCCACAGGCAGGTGTGTGGGTGACAGCAGAAGGTCATAGGGTTTTCCTTGACCTCTGTCCTTGCTGTGATTGTTGAATCCAATTTATCAGGTACCTCCTGCCCAGCCTATCTGATTAATGCTTTTTTGATGGACATCTAAAAGGAACTGCAAAACCCTGCTTGAACTGTACAGTACAACATGGCATCCTTGAGCAGGATTGGATCGACTTCCTTGACTGAACAGGGAGGTAGCAGGCACAAGGACAGCAGTGTAAAGCCTTCCCTGGCAGCACGAGGGGGAGGAAAGGGTGGCCTGACACTCTCAGTGAAGGCCATTGCCAAGGGAAGGGAGCTCAGTTCTGTACTGTATATCTGCCTTAGGGATCAAGGGGAGCAGCTTGCATTAAGAGAGGATGGAGAGCCAGCACAGGTGGGGTCTGAACCCAGCTGACTCCCTCTTGTGAAGTCAGCTTTGTCCATCAAAGTGACAGGCAGAGTTCTCTCACTGCTAATAATAAAATGAAGTGATGCTTTTCTAGACAGTGGAAAACAACTGCCCCGAGAGGGACTTTCCTGCAAAGCCAAGAGCCAGACACCCAGCTGAGCACCCTCTGCCCCTCAGGGAGCACCAGAGCTTGAACAAGGCGCTCGCCTCTGTGCGCGAAGAGCCCAGATGGCAAAGTCAATAGTCGGGAACAGCCGTAATTGACTTTCTCTTCCTTCCAGATTTTACGCTCGTGATTCCGGCCTGCTGAAGTTTGAGATCCAGGCGGGACTCCTGGGGCGCCCCATCAATCACACAGTGCGGCGCCTGGTCGCCTTCACCTTCCACCCCTTCGAGCCCTTCGCCATCTCAGTGCAGCGCACCAACGCCGAGTACGTGGTGAACTTCCACATGAGGCACAGCTGCACCTAGAGGGGCCCGGGGCTGCTCTCCTTGGCTCCAGGCTTCTGCCACAGGCGCGCCAAAGCCAGACACTCGCACCTTCTGGGGAACCAAACCATCACTCGTGGCAAGGAGCCTCACCTGGGAGCTCCTACCAGTGGCATCTCGCAGGGCCCTCGGCCTCAGTTGTGGAAAGCTGATCCGCCCCAGTTATGGGGGTGGATGTTTCTTCTGACCCTGTTTGTACTGCAGAGATCCCACTGCATTAAGCACTGCTGTCCTTCCCTGTTCCTGCTGGTGAACAAAGCATAGCTGAGGTTCCTTTCCTGGTTTCCCAGAGGCATGTATGTTTCCTATCCTGCTGTAGGTCTTAGGATGGCAGAGATGGAGCTTTGCATCACACTTGGGGAGCGCTCCTGTCTGCACTGGTGCTCTCCTACCTTGTTGGACAAAGGGCCTGTCACAGAGGGAAGGGATGAGAGCCATGGGGTGGGCTTGGATACACCTACCCCTGTTTGTGTCTTCAAAATTGCGAGGGAAATGAGATCCTGCTCTCATCCACACAATCTACTTGTGTCATTTTAATATGCAAGAGGTCAGGAAAAAAAAGGTGTGAGAAATCACTACAGTTGAGAGACATGAGGTGTGTTCCTGACTCTTATGCAAGTCACTTAATCTTTGTGCCTTAGTATTGTAAAAGCTCCTAAGTGAGAGGTGGTGTTACACCAGCAGGCCAGGGCAGCTGGTTGTGTCTGTAAAGCACGAGGAGGTGGGTGCAGGAGGAAGATGGGTGTCTGGGAAGGCTGTGGGGAGCAACAGCAGCTCCTTGGTCATGTCAGAAGGACTTTTCTGCAGCATGGGGGTGAATCCTCACAGCCATCTGCAGGTTCTGCTGCTGAGAAGAGGGAGACCCAGCTGCTGGCACCTTCCTGTGTGTTGGAGTACCAGCGTGGAAAATTAGTAGGGTTTGCCCAGGAAGGAGGGTGAAGACCTGAATTCATGTTCACTGCTGTGGGTGGGTAGTTTGGAGATGAACTTGTTGACTTAGGTTGCTTACCTCTCTCTGTTTGATACACTGTTCTCTATGAGAACCCAGATGCTGTTTTCAGGCTTCAGAGCACAGCTGGCCAGTGTGACAGTGTTGGCTGGACCATGGCAGTGTTTGTGTTGCTGATAAATTAAGCTCCTGGGTGTAATTACCTGCCACTGTGGGCTGGTGAGGATGCTGGCCTGCCCTTCTCCCTTAAAAAATGGAGTTTTTGGTTGTAGGCCAGCATTTAGGGGTTTTTACACGAGGGCTGGTTTATGACTGTGTGCTGCCAGGCAGCACAACCATCCCAGCATCACGATGTGCTCCATCAGAAGCTGGAGTCTGTTCTTGTCCCATTCCTATAGGAGGTACAGCAGGGGCATTAGAAAATTGGTGCTAATACACAGGAGACCCTCTACATTAAAGGACCCTGTGGGTGTCTTGTTTGGACCAAAATGAGCTGTGGGTGATGGCCACATGCCTGTGAAGAGGAGTTTTGGAGTCATGCATTCATTTTGCTGGTGATGCAGAGGAGAGGAACTGCGTGGGTGGCAGTGCCTGCTCATGGCATGAGTGGTGGACCTCAAAATTAAGGGTGTCCTGGGGTCCTTGAATCAGCCTTTCCTCTCTGCCTCATGGTACTTCTCTCCTGGCCGTGCTGAACATATTTCTAGGGAAGATACTGCATTTTACTTCTCTTTTCCTGGTGTTTGCACTGTTGGTGTCTCGGGTCTGTCAGGAGTGCCAGCGGGTCAGGAGACTGCTAACAGAGGAGGTGTCAGTGCTTTAGCTGCAGGTTCCTCTCATCTAATAACACTATTTGTCAAGGTTTTAGGGTTTTATCCTGTGATCTGTTCCTCAAACATTCAATTAAAGCTCCAAGTGGAGAATCGTTTGCACACTGTAGATCATGGGTTTACCTCCCTCTGCACCGCTCTCACAGCTGTTCACACTTCATGAGTATGAGACTTTTCCCCTCCCCAAGCTTCCAGCAGCTCCATCTGAGACTGCTTTTACTCCTTGGTGTCACAGCCTCGGGAGGTCAGTGCTCACTAAATTAGCTGTCAGAGCTCCATTTAGACTCTTTTTTCAGCGGCAAAAATATAAACTTCAGCATTTCTGTAGTCGGGGCTTTTGCCAAATTCAGGCTGCCCTGTGTGAAGGAGAGCGTGGCACGGATTGTTGGACTTGGGGCTGAGAAACCAGAGATCTGTTCTTAGCTCTGCTATTAAATTCTGAGGCTGGGGGCAAATATCTTCCTGCTCCAGCTGGTGTTTTCTTCTCCGTAAATGAGGCCAAAAACATATTTTCAGCTTTTGTAAAACACTTTTGAGATTCATGGATAAAAAGTGCTGGATAAGTGCTAAGTATTTTCTTACTATGTTTGCAGACAAACTGATCATTCTGGGTACTAATTGCCTTGGAGTAGCACAGCAGATCCTCTGGTCTTGGCTGCTGCATTTTATATCAACAACAGAGTTAATTTTATTACAGAAATGTATGGAAAGAAAAGTCTCTCATGCTTGAAATTTTGATGCTTTTATTTAAGAAACAAAAAGTGTGTGTGGTGGGGAGGGTGGGAGAAAAGGGGAGATATTTTCTACCTGCTATTTTTCCTAGGTTAGGGTAAAGATTTGTTAGCAACACAAGACAAAACCAGAATAAACAGAATTTGCTTTAAGAGTCTGATTTATTGTCTTTGTCTTCTCAAAATGTGAATGGTGTAGATGGGAATTCCTTCGTTAAGAAGAGATGGCAGGGGTGTGCCTTTGACTGTGCAGGCATTTCACATGTGAATTTATTTCCTCTTCCTGGAACTTGGATTATAAGTGTGCTCAAGAATGTTCCCACCTGAGGCATTTCTGTAGTTCCTGCAGATTTCTCAAATTCTCGTCTACATGAACTAATGCCGGGAGAGGAATTCTTGGTTACGTTTTTCCTTTTGTATATTATTACCAGCCCAACTTGTATTCAGGGACTCTTCCTTTATTCCATTTACAGCATTTGTCTAACCTTTTGGTCATTTTCTGCATGATCAAGGGATGAAAGCTTGTTGTGGTTTAACCCCAGCTGGCAACTCAGCCCCACACAGCCACTCGCTCAGTCCCCCACCAACGGCACTGGGGAGTCAGGAGAGTGAAAGTGAGAAGACTTGTGGGTTGGGATAAACACGGGTTAACGGGCAAAGCAAAAGCCACATGCAAGCAAAGCAAAACAAGGAATTAATTCCCACTTCACATGTTCTGGCAGGTGTTCAGCCATCTCCAGGAAAGCAGGGCTCCATCCCCTGTAACTGCCCCAGCCAACAGCAGCACAAAGCTGAACACAACTTGTCTGGCAGAGAAGCCTGTCCTAAACTGCTTTTAGGTTGGGCTGAGGCACTCCGATTTTCCATGTGCTGCTCCCTGCCTCTTTGCAGAACAGTGTGGCTGAGAACTCAGCAGCATCCCTGTCTGTCTTAGTTCTTCTAACCATCTGCATCTTGAGCATGAGAGTGATTTTCCTTTGAACCTTTCCTCCATTTTCCTGTATGCAGTTCTCTGATGCTTTCCTGTGCAGACCTTGAGCACACCAGAAAGCTCTTGAGCCCGTGGCTTTTCAGATAGGCACTAAGTGACACGGAGATGCTTGAGCTGGAAACCGTGTTTGACTGGCAGCAAAATCCCATCTTTTGTTACTTCTTGTGCTGCCTTTGCTTTAAGAATAAAAGTAGTGAAAGCAGGACAGTTGCATTATTTCTTATATAAAAGGCAATAGACAGCAAGGCACAGAAATTCCATTAGAGTCAAATGTATGGATACGTTTAAGATGTGTCCCTACTGAAGGCTCCTATGAATTAACCTTCCAGTGCTCGTGGCTGGCCCAGATTTAGCAGTCTGTGTGTATTGACAGAACCTTCCTTCTGCTCAGGTGCTCCATCTATTAAGCTCTTCTCTTGGTCATTTTGACCCAGATAGAAGAATCTGATTTCTGACGCTTTAAGAAATGTCTTTGTTTTTCTTGTTTATGATCTCTGTCTTGCTGCTTTTCTGCCAGCTTTTCCTGCAAGGATCTCTCAGGGCTGTGGGCAGAGAGGTGGCAGAGGGATAGCAATGAGACATTTGGCCCTCTGACAGCTGTTGTCCTTCTGTGAGCCTTTATCAGGTTGGTGCACACTGCAGAGCAAATTGATGTCCTGTGGGCAACGGGACAGGATTTTGTGGGCTTACTTTGTCCTTGCTATCCAAGTTCCAGAGTCTGTGTCATGGAGGTGCCTGAATCTTGTGCTTCCCTGTCTTGTTACATGGTTGTAAAAGCTTTTCTGGTCAAATATTCCTCAGGAGGAGAGAATGGTGAAATGGCTTTTTATTTTTTTTATTGTTTTCCTTGCTCCAGGGCTCTGGGGGCTGTGGGCTGAGCTGTGCAGTGCAGTTTCAGCCTGCTGCTGGCTCAGGCAGCCCCAGCCCCTGCTAGAGCTGTTTGCTGGCCAAGGTCTGATTTGACTTTGTTTCTCTTGGGGAAGAGCTGTATTTACTGTGTAAGGAAATGAGTTTTCAGAAAAATACTGATGTGGGAAAAACCCTGAATGGCACTTTATTTTTTTTTTTTTTAATGATGTTTTGACATGAAAATATTGCAGTTTTAAACTAGCAATGTGGAAACTGGTAATTCACGGGCAAGTCCTGTGGTCCTGCATGTGAGGAGACCTGGAAAGAGGCACAGTGCCCCTGGTTCTGGCCGCTCAGGGCTGTGCTGCAGCATCTGGGTAACATGTGGGTCATCACTTGGTTAATGAGTTGAGGACAGTTGTAGAGTAATGTGGTGGGATGGCTCATGGATGCCCCCGAATAACACTACCAAGTCCCCAGCATTTGCTGCATTCTGCTTTGTCCAGGTATGAACTAGAGCCTTTGGAGGAGTTTCTTTTCTGTGGATGACAGAAGTAGTTTGAGTTCAGTCTTTTTAAAGCCAGGAACATGTTACTTCTACTTTCCATAGCTGTCTTCTTTCCTTCTACCCAGCAGCTTTGCAAAATGCCAAATGTAGTCCAGAGCAGCCCTGGCTTTGCCCAGAGGACTCCCTAAGCCCTTGTTTTTGGCAGTGAATTGTTCCCTCTGAAAGCTGCTCTTGCACAAGCTCATCCTTCCCTCTGCCAGTGTCCTTCCTCTATCCAGGTGTGTTGCAGCAGGATCAGGTAGGGAGGCAGAAGGATATGAGAGAGAGTTGGGGGGCTGAGCACACTGTCTCTGTCCCAGGGTCTGCCTGGGCAGCAGCTTCTGGTTACCTTGGATGGGGCGGGTGAGGGTGCACTGGCAGCGCTGACATCCAGCCCTGGGCCTGAGCCCTGCCAGCCTGGGGGTGCTGGAGCTGGGATGTGTGGGACCAATTGCTTAAGGGGCTTGGAGGGGTGAGAACCAGGCAGTTGGCAGGGGAGCCCTGCCAAGGCCATCTGGCTGCTGCTGGATGTGATTTTAGGGTGTTGTCAAGAGCAGTGGGCAGCACTGCATCCCTGTGAGTGCCTGCTCGCTGCCGCTGAGCTGGTCATTTGATAGCTCCTCGGTGCTCCTCGGAGGCCTAAAATGGAGCAGTGCTGGATTAGATGTACCCAGTGCCCTTGGTGAGCTCCGGGGAGATACGATCCTCAATCCTCGCCCTCCCGCCTCCGACCTGCTGGCGCCCAGTGCCGTCACCACAGCAACGGGGAGAAACAGCCCATCCGCATGGAAACGGCCTTGCTGTGCCCGGCAACCGACTGGGGAAAGCGGCTCAAATGGCAGGTTTGGAAAGGTGAGGGGCACCAGCACCTCTGTGGCGACCAGCCCGGAGCCTTGGCCCGAGCTGCTGGGGTGAACACACATCCTGTGGGTTACTGCAGCCCTGGCACTGTCCCTGCATGTGGGACTCCCATCCCAAAACACCGGCACTGCCCCCAGTGCAGAGCCAGCATGTGCTCCTGTGTCTCTGACCGTGATGGATAGTTTTCATTGCTGCTGCCCTCTTTTTTTGGGGCTGGTCCTGAATTCAGTGTAAGGTCCAGATTATCTGTGCTGATACCTGCAGCAGCGTGGGTAGGTCACTGAATCACCCCTGCCTGGTTAATATTTAATGCTTGTAAAATCCCTCTTTCTAAGGAAGAAGGAGCAACTGGCAGCCAAACAGGGTCTCCTGTAACATAGGACAGACAAATGTCATCTCCACGGTGCAATTGTGCAGTGCAGCCTGTCTGGCTTTGGGCAGCAAAGTCTGAGTTAATCTCTCCTCATCCTGCCTCCTACCCCTTAAATCCCCCCGTCGGCTGCTTCCCCAGAGAGGGCTCAGATTTGAAGGTGATGTTGATGCTGACCCGCTGGCTCTGGTAAGGGCTGGAGAGAGCCGCTCTGCTGTGTAGCTGCTTGTGGCCAAGCAGGGTTTGTTCCAGTTTTACCCTGGCCCTTTGGTGACTGTGTCTCTTGGCTGCAGGATCACTGGGAAGGGGATCTCCCCAGCCAGCAGCACTTCTCTTGGAGGGATTTTGGTAAACGGGGTTGGTTTTACAACCGTGTCCAAGGACAGATTGTCCCAGACCATCTCCCAGTGCTGGAGAAAGCTGCTTCCCAGACACTGGCATTACTAAGAAGTCCATGGGACTGGCCAGTCTGAAGTAATTTGCATTTCTTGGTCAGTTTGACCCTGGCAGCTCAGGAAATTGCTATTTCTGTGGATTTGTCAGGAGCAAATGAAAGGCAGCGCCCACGTCTTGCCAAGGGGCTGGGTGAGAGCCTGGCTGGCAACTAGGAGAGCAAGTTGTGTGCCTGCAGGCTGGTGCACGAAGAGATGAGTTCTATTTCACCTCACCTTGAAACCTGCAGAAGGGGCAGGGGATGGAAGAAAGGGGGGTGAAACATGTCGTTCTCCTGCCTGGGTCCCAAAGTTTTATTTGTTGCCTGGAGCCCTGTGTGGGTGGGAAGCCTGGCCTGCTGCTGTGTAGAGGAGCCACTTGAGCCCAATCCTCTCTCCTTTCTGCTTACTTTTTTTAGAAAAACAAGTGGTGAAGCTGCTGCTGGAAGCAGCTCTCCCAAGCAATGGCTGTTAGGGCTCGGGAGCTGCTGAGAGGTTTGGGTCAAGGTGCATCTCAGTGGATGTGGGCATAGGAGCAGGCTTATGGACTCTGGAGAAATGAGAGGACCCTGCCAAGTGGCACTAGTGCAGGGGAAGCTTGGAGAGCTCAGCAGAGGAGGTGTGAGTGGTTTCAAAAAAACAAAAATCGAGGCTTGGCTCCCCTCTGCATCTCCCCAAGAGGACCCTGCAGCCCCGCTTCACCGTCAGTGTGGGGACTTGGGTGCTCTTAAGGCTGTTCATTAGTAAAACCTCAGAGCAGTTCCTACTGCCATCGAGTACCCATTAATGCCTCTTCAGGGGAGAGGAGAGCATTGGGAAAACACAAAAACAATCCGAGGGCCCTTTATCTCTTTCTGGTCTGAGAGGTCGTGGGCTGAGGTTGGAGGGGAAGAGGGGCCGGGTAGGGATGCCAGGCATGAAAGCAGCACTGTGATTATCTGCCGAAGTTTATGTGCAAAAACAACCTGATTTAAACTGTTACTTCTTCAAGGCTCCCAAGGGTGCTTTAGGGTTATAAACACCTACTCAGTGACCTGCTTTGTGCACATCTCGAGCCAGGTATTCCCACACCAGAGAGAAGGCCAGCAAAACCTGCACAGATGTCTCTAACAGCTGCAGCCAGGCTGCCGTAAGCCACCCCTGCTGCTACAGTTTATTACCACTGCAGGGTCTGTCCCCTTCTCCCCCTTCTCCCCCTTCTCCTTGCCTGCTTGTGTGTACAGTGAGCTGTTAAAGGACACTGACATCGCTTAATGGTTTAATTGAATCTCACAAAGGGATTGAAATTGGCGGCCTGACTCTTGTCACTGAGATGCTCATGGAAGAAATAGTAAATCACCAATTCAGCAGATAAAACTGCAGCTCTGGGTAGAAAGTCCGTGTTGCTGGGGATAGGGAAGTAATTCCTCTTTTCAGAATAATACACTATTAGGGAGGTGGCTGAGGGCTGTTTTTCCGGGCCACCAGGTGCCATCCCTGTCCAAGGGAAGGGTAACTGAGTTAGACTAACTCCCCAAGGTGGTGTGGCACTCAGTAAGGAGTAAACAGACCTGAGGCAGCATTTTATCTGTAAGTCAGGAGACTGTTCTGTGTTTTACACTGGGATTTACAGGGATACAATGGAGAGAGGTCCATGTGATTGTTTATTTAGAACGGAAGGCAAAATCCCAGAAAAGGCCAGGGTTGAACCAGGATGAAGCTTTGCAGCCAGCAGCAATTTCTGAGATTGTTTCACAGAAAAAGTCATCTTTGAGTGTAGGGAATCAAAAGTTAGGAGGGAATGGAGAGAAAAATGTCCAAAAGCAATAGGGAAGCCCAGAGGGAGAGGATATGACCCTAATGAGGGTGCTAATGCTGTGGCCATGCTACTGACAAGTAAAGTAATTGCTGCTCAGGAGGAATGTGAGCCAGTAGAAAACAGCTTTCCACCCAGACGCCAAGAAAAGCAATTAGAACTCGTAAACAGCAGTGGCTGACTAAAACCAGGCCCTTAATTAATAGTTTCATTTGAAGGGTGAGGAAATCGTTAAGCACTATTGGTGTCTATTAATTCCCTGCAACACGAACCACAATAGAGAGTTTTAAGCCTTCTTTCACTGTACAGTGTGTGCAGGAAGGAGCACCCGAGCCCTTGCTTTGTGCAGCTGTGCTCTCTCACCTCACCAACTGCCCCAGAGCCCCGGGATGTGCTGCAGGATAAAGAGCTCAGACTGTGCACTATGTTAGGACATGGCTTTGGGAGTGCTCCATCAGGGCAGGAGAAAAGGTGGGTGGAAAATGTGACTTTAATAAGGAGCTGTACAACTGAAGTGCTGTGTCGGGGAGCTCAGAGTACAGGGAGCTGGGGGTCTGGAAGATTTGCATCATACTATACAGATCCCAGCCACTGAGCCATGCAGAACAGTGTCAGCCTCTTCTGTCCAGCACAGAGGGTGTTACAGGAATGTCAGTCGGAGGAAGAAGTAGGGGTAGCTACCAGAAGTAGGCAGGACAGGGAGGGACATAAAGCTTCCCACTGTATAAGCAGTGGTGATGCAGTGGCAGACTTCCTAAAACCTTCACAAACACCCAGAAACCAAGAGTGTTAAGGAGTGGCCTTTACAGAGGACAGCCTTGACTGCAAGTCTGGGTAAGATGAAGATTTATTCTTGTTGCTTTCTGACTCTCCATTCACCCACATACTCTTCCCTGAATTTCAGAAAGACCACAGATCTCTTCACAATCTTATTTTTCAATTTGTTCTATCATCTTCATGTGACGTGGGCACTTCTGCCTTGATGCAATGAACAGGCTGTAGTAGAAAACAGCAGAGTTTGGTTTTCTGTGTGTTAGACAAACCCGCCAGCACAGCCTGGTGCCCCTCCTTTGTCAGGCTGGTTGCTGTGCTCGGCACAGACACCAGCCCAGCCTTGCTGGAAGCACATCACACACCCCTTCCCCAGCCCGCTGCCTGCATACTCAGAGAGTTCATCTTGGCAGTTTATGGCTGACCTGCTCTCTTCTTAAAAAGCACAATATAAAGTCACTAGTGCAGCCGTATTTCTGGAGTGAGGGGGAAGCTCTTCTAGTGTGTCAAACATTTACGGAGGAGCCTCTCTTCTTCACTGTCAAATCTGTGACAGCTCAAGGAACTTCCCTTTAAGATCATCTACCCTCCCTTCAAATTCAGAGAGTTGGACTAAAGTAGGGGATTTGTGTGAATCTTGTTTTCTCCTGTCAAATGCAACTCAACAGGCTTTTCTAAGCAGAGTGATTTCTTTCAAAACCTGCCGTATGCCATTCAGCCCCATGAAGGAGGTTCACTGCCTTGTTGCTATGGTACCCTTTCTCTAAAGAGGAAGAAAATAGTTAATTATGCCATTTAAGAAACTACAGTGGAATGACAGAAAGAGAAATAATAGAAAGGAAGATTCTGCGTTTGCAATAGAACTGCTGGCTGCTCTAAAATACACCATGTTTACAGGTGAAATACTTGCCCAGTGCACGTTGTGTAGGGCCAGGGCTTCTCTGGCAGCAGGGATTTCAATGAGATGCCCTTTGCTAGGCACTGTGCCTCTGCCATCCAGGAAATCAATCCTGTGGTCAGTTACTGCTGTTACCTTCCCTGCTTAATGCTCCAGACATATTTCCTTGGCAGAAATTCTGGATGGAGCTGGGACAGCGATAATACATCACAGACCCACAACAAGCTCCTGCTGCTTGTGGGTACACAGAGCTACAGTTCAAGAGTTAAGTGCTTTGTATCTCCTTGGCAGCATTTCGTTGTTCCTTGGGCCTACTAACCCTGCTTGCTCTCCCCAGGACCCTGGAAAATCCAGTTTGTGGTGCACAAGGCAGGGCCAAAGAGACTGCAAGTATCAAACCTGGCAAGATCCCAGCAGCCCCTTCAGGAAGAACGGTGCTTTCCTTTGCCAAGAGCAGTGGCAGGTCAGTACAGCTTGGGTGAAACAAAGCACTGCAACAGATCTTTGCCAGGAATGGATCCAGGCTGGTGCTCTCTGAACAGGGAGAGCTGCCTCCTGCAAAGCACACCGAACTCTGCGGGCCAGGGGGAAGGAAAGAGTTACCCCATGCCTTGTTTCCCAATGTGAGCAGTGAGAGAAAGAGGGAAGGAAGATGACCTGACCCCGTGCAGCTGTTTACTACAAATGACTACAAGGAGATGGAGATCTCAGGCTCTCTTCTGCCTGACTAGGGCACTAATGGCATGGAGGGCTAGATGAGAGCCACATATGGTGGAAAGAGGAAGAGAGCAGTCGAGAGGCAATAATAAGCCAAAATACTTCTGGGAACACAGCAGGAATGGCTGTCAAAAGACCAACATTTTAATCAACAAACTTTGTAGACAAGAGGCTTCCCACTAAGGGAACACATGGATTCCTGCTTTCACCAGCAGCTTCTACCTTCTGTGTTTTTAAGGCTCAGGATGGTCTCTCCAAACTTCCCCCAGTAAGTATTTCCAGGGAGGGTGGCCTTCCAGAATCTGTCACAGGAGCAACATTCAACTCAGTCCCTGATGAACTGATGCTGAAAGCTGAGTGTCCCTTGCACTGCCCCTCACACTCTCCTGGCTTTCCGTGGGCGGCAGCCGTTGTGGGGGACCGGGCTGTTGTCAGTGATGGAGATGACCTCCAAACCTCCCATCGTCAACCCCTTGATGGCAGCCTGCAACGAGACAGGAGATGACAGTTATCAACACATGGAACAGCAGAGAAGGAAAAATGCTCAGGGCAAAACAGTTTCATCCCCCATCTGAAAACCAACTTGTTCCAATGGTTCTCACTTTATAATTCTTATAAATAAATAACTCATATCAGAAAACCCAGTTTAAACTTATCTGCTCTAGTCCTTTCTTGAGCATTCCCATCAATTTTCCTACTTTAGCCGTAAGAAGTCCCAAATACTGCTTTTACTCTACCTCCAAAATAGTATTACTCTAACATTCTAATGACTCTAAAAATTCATTACTGGGCACTTGGGTGAGGAATCCTTTATATCAGCTTCAGAAAAACCAAGTTAATTGAGACCAGCCTGTGTTTAGAAAACATGCATGATGCCTGAGAAAATAAAAGCATGGAAAAGAAACTCCAACACCTACTTTGCGTCCTGGTCCCAGTCCTTTCACCATGACTCGCACGTGCAATACACCCTTCCCACGTGCTTTCTGTGAAAAGAACAACTGGTTAGTGTTCTCTTTGACATAAACCCTGATGCCTCTGCTGTCTTTCATTAGCATAATAGTATTTAGGTAAAAATAAAGATTAAGTAGTAAGGGATATAGAAGACATATATGGGGATTACTGTAGAGACACTAGGAGCTGGGGTATGGCCATGGCAGTTCAAGAGAACTTCTGTGCTAGACTGTCATCTCTGCACACAGAGAAAGCTCTCCAATCAAACTATGTGTGACCTAAAGCCAGGGCAGAGAAGGACATATCCATGGATACGTGACTGAAGTGGCAAGGGACTAACACGGACTAACTCTAAGCTGTTTTCCCTTCTCTAATGTGGCGACTTCTCCCCTGTGAGCAGTGGATTCTTTCTGGAGGGTAAATGAGAAGAGCAGGCAAGCTTTAGATTTGCTGGGCAGGAGTCCACACCTCCAGTGCAAAAATTCTAGGGGCTTGCAAATTGGAGTGAAGAATGGCTGGAGAGCACAGCCCTGCTGCCACCACGTGGAGGGAGCTCCTCTGGCTCTTTCTCATTGTGTTCTGGTGTAATTAATGTACTAACAACTTCAACAGTGACAGAATAAATCTGTCCAAGCTATGCAGCTATTATGAGGCTCCAACAAGCACAGGTTAGTAGTGAAGATGTTCTTATATCCCTCTGAGTCAACCACAACAAGCTGTTGGCCAGCAGTGGCCCCAAACTCCTCTGGCATGAAAGGCTGGAATGAGTTCCACCTAATTTAGGATAAGGATTTTCAGTTTAACCTTGCCTCATTCTGCTGTAATGAGGATCGTGATGCAGCCAGCCTCATCTCCCCCACCTGGACACCCACATGGTTTTTAGAAAGAGTTACAATAAACCATATGCAGCTGGAAACTACAGGTGCAAGGACATCACCTTCTCTGACTGGAACTGCTGGCTGGAGCTCAGTTCTCCTGTGGCAGAGAGCAAATATGAAACATCCAGACAGTAACTACAGCTATTTCTCAGTCCCCTATGGTGCAAAACCTCAACTGCTGCTGATTCAGGGGCTACATTCCCAAAATGGCTCAGAAATGTTCACTTAGGAAAAAAGGAGGCTATGCAGACTGGCACTAGGAAAGGACAGGCTCCAAGTTACATTTCCAGTCACAACCTGCACAGCTCAGCTCACCCTCGGGGCATTTCTAACAACTCTTTCAAGACGCTTCGTGCGCAAATGAAACTTGGGATGCTGCAGGAGAGCTCTGGGGTGCTGCCTGTGAGCCAGGCCTGTGCCCAGGTCCGGGGCCAGGCAGTCAGAGCTCCCCTCTGGAGGTGGGAATCACGGGTGCGGACTCACCACTGCCGCTGCCATGGCCGCGGTCTGTGCCGCGATGGCAGTTCCCTTCTTGGCGTTCTGGAAGCCTTCTGTGCCACAGGACGTGCGGGCAAAGGGCTGGTTGTCAAAGCTGACCACCTGGATGTGGGTGCTGCGGAAGGACAGGGGCAAAGGGAAGAAGCAATCTGGAACAAAGCTTTGCTCTCCAGTTTCTCACTCACCTTACTGGCATGGCTGACTGCAGGACTTCCGTCTCCCTTCCAAAGTATCCCACGTACTCAAACCTGCTGCAGAGACTGCCCAGCAGTGACCTTCTGGTCACCTTACAGACCCAGGCAGGAGCTTTCTGGAGGAGGTGTGCTTTATCTAAGTACACCTCAGACCCCACTCACTGCACCCCTTTCAGACCCACCTCTCACTGCTTTTTACCTCTTCTATTAAAAAAAAAAAAAAAATGCACAAAACACTTCTAGAACTTGAAAGAGCCTTGAACATTAACATATCACAGGAGGAATCACTGATGAAACACAACTGTCTCACATGGAGAATATGATAATTTTTTCAACACCTGTACAGAAACAGTGCTAGAGCAGAGCGCTGGAAGTAACCTGCTGTTAAAACTGTCAGCATCTGATTATTCATATCAGAATGTAATTAAAATGTATAAAAACAATCTTATTGCTTTAAAGACACTCCAAGGACAGTTATGCTCCCTGAACAGCACTGAGGTTTGAATCAGTACCATCTTCCCAGTCATGAACACCACTCCCCTGGCTGGGTTTTTCTGAGCCTTTAGATCAAAATGATGACTGGCCAAACCCCGGGTTCTAGGCTTTTATTTCACATGAGAGCAAGAATGGAGCAGCTCATTTACTTACTTGTTGTATGTTGCTTTGATGTGAGCTATCGGGACCTCTTCATAAACCTTGCCATCCCATCTCATGGAGTTCCTCTGCAGGATTAAAGTGCTGAGGAACAAAACAAGAGTTACCAGGCCTCGCTCTTTAAATATTACAAAGTTTTATTTCATACCGGGAAACAAAGAAACAAGGGATCAAGCCTCCGAAAAACACAAGCTGCGTTTCTGATTGAGTCAAGTCGCTCCCTCGCCTTCCTCGGCTGAAAACCCACGGAAGGCGATAAAACCTCGCAGCAAGCGGCAGATGGCAGCGCCCTCCCGGCGCGGCCTGGCCTCGGCTCTCACCTCTGCTCGGTCGCGCTCTGCTTCTCCGTCTCCTTGGCAGCCGCCCCCGCGATGTCCTGCAGCCTCGGGGGGCCGGAGCGGAGCCCGCGGCACAGGGCGGCGGCGCGGCCCCTGAGGGGGAGAACCGCGGGTGAGCGCCGAGGGGGGCGGGGGGGATCGGGTCTAGCGACAGCGGGAAACCCCCGGCGGCCACCCCGCAGCGAGGGGACCCTCCCCGCTGTCCCCACGCTGTCCCCCCGCTCCCCGGAGCCCGTCCCGCCCGCTCCGCTCACCCCCAGCCCAGCAGCCGCTGCCCGGCGACCGCCACGGCCGCGCTCATGGCGGCGGCTCCGACCCGCGCGGGGGAGCGGCCGCCGCGGAGCACGACGGGAGCGAGGAGGGGACATGGCGGGGCATTGTGGGGCGCGGGCGATGGCGGCGGCCCTGGGGCAGCGGGCGGCGGGCTCCGCTCGCTGCGTTTGTAGCGCTGCCGCGCGCCGCCCCTGGAGGCTTTTTGGGGCGATGTGCTTGGTGAGGCTTCCCCGGATCACGCAGCCTCTGGAAAAGGAGGAGGAAGAGATGGCGGCTCTCATGGAGCAGGTAGAGGGGGACGCGTGTGTGTGTGTCTGCGTGGGGGTGCTGGTGGGGAAATGGCGCCCTCAGGCATGAGGGGAGAGGAACATCAGGGGCTGGTGGCCTTGCACACACGGTCTGTGATGTTGCTCCCTGAATGCTCTGTGTACGATTTACACCACATCTTTTGGTTGTTGGTGGTGTTTCCATGGTCTTCCTCCGTGGTGCTGGGTGTCCCTGTCACACGCTCCTGCTGCCAACAGGGAAGCCCTGCTCAACCTCAGGAAATTCCCATTGCCTTATGTTTGCTGAGCTGGAAATAATTTAATTCTGCTTGCTAATACCTATAGGGCTTGTAGCTTAAGCATTCTTTATGTTGCCCTTCTAGATAGAGCTGGAGAAGAGCCACTATTCAGACCATGAAATCCGTAAGCTGGAGGAGGAGGAGCAGCTCAAGAGGAGGAAGGAAAGCTTGTATGATGAGGATGGAGCACATAGCAAGACGGTCATCATGGCTCAAGACCTGGAGGAGAAGTGGGAACAGAAGTTTCTGCAGTTCAAAGCTGCCCCGAGGATAACAGGTACAGCCTGGAGTTCGTGGTGGGTGAGAACACCCAGATTGTTTGCCAGAGTGCAGTTCAGTAGAATGAAGGCATTTTTAGTTCTTTTTGTTTGTTTGTTTTAAATAGAGTCTTGACTCTGTGGCAGCACTTGTGCAATGAGCTGTCTGACAGGGAAATCAGTGTTCCCATGCTGCAAAAGTGTGTGTGTTCACCAGGGAAAAATGGTGAAAATAAATGTGGTTTCCAGGCAAGAGAAATGGTTGGTCATTTGGTTCCCAAGCTCTCTGCTTAGTGCTCTCGTTGATTTTTGTCAAGGTAGAGATCCAGGCTGCTTATTATAGATTCCTTCTGGAATTGAAAACAGCAGCTGAATCCTGCAGTGACTTCCAGAGTGACTGAGAGATTCCTGTCTAGATTTTTGTCTTATTCTATGTATCGACATTCGTGTATTGTTGCCGGGCATGAGGCACAGAGGGTTGATGAATCAAGGGGATCAGAGTGTGCTGCCAGGAGCCTTTGTTTGCAGCATGTGTTGGTTTTTGGCAGATGCTGATAAAAGCAACGATCGGACGTCGTTGAACAGGAAGCTGGACAGTAACCTGATGCTTCTGGTGAAACAGAAAATTGGTAACCAGGAGCTGTGGCTCCTGCCTCAAGTGGAGTGGCAGCCTGGAGAGACACTACGAAGCACAGCTGAGCGAGCCATGGCTACGTTTCTGGGTGTGTAGCTTGAGCCTCCCTCTTGTTTGTCCCAGTGGTTTTTTTCCAGTGCCCTGTCTGAGGGATATTTGACATCTGCTGTAGTGAAATCTTCTCCCATCTGCTGGGAAAAGGCAGAGGGCTGGCAGACTGTGGGTTGGGATCTTTGGCTGCCAGCAGCAGCAGCGCCGTGTCTGGCCATCGTGGTCTGATGTTGGGGCATCACCAGACACCCCCTGAATGTCTGGGCTTGCTCTGGGCTTCTCCTTCCCTCTCGTTGCCCTGTAGTAGCTTTTGTGGCAGATGGGCGATGATGGCAATCCCACGTGTCCTTGCTTTTCACTCAAGATTGGCAAAGCTGGATACCCTCTCCTTCCCTTCTTCCCTCTCCCACCCTGAGAGGACTTGCTGGTCTCCAGACGAGCTGTTTTTTCATGAGAAAAAACAGTTTTTTCACAGTTGTCAATATTTCTGCCGAAGAGGGAACAGTCAGTCTGAACCACGTACAAGGGATGGCTTATGCTGCCTTTTTGTTTTATAGAGGAGCAGTTACTGTTGCTCTGTGTTCTTACGTCCTTCTGTCTTTGTCTCGCATTGCTGGCATCTTGCAGGAGATCACATTCAAGCCAAAGTCCTGGGGAATGCACCATATGGGATTTACAAGTATAAATTCCCCAGGGCCATCAGAACTGAGGATAATGTGGGAGCCAAAGTCTTCTTCTTCAAAGCCTTCCTCCAAAGCACTGATTTGTCCCAAGCAGAGCTGAAGGCAGATTTCCTGTGGGTCACAAAGAAGGAGCTGGGAGATTACCTGAAGTCGGAATACCTGAAAAAAGTCAATCGATTCCTCCTGGACTTGTAAGCAAGGGGCTGTGCTCCAGCAGATGGGGAAGATGTGGGACGTGGCTCCAGGGAGGAGCATGGCTGCTGCTTTGCATGGTCTGTGTGTATGAGATGCTCACTTGGGCTCTGGAGGATAATTTGCCTTTGCTTTATTTCCTATTTCTCTTCACTGGCCCTGTACTGAATAAATATTAAAATTTATACTCGGAAGCGAAGCTTTCCTGACGGAGTTCTTTGCTCTTGTTGAATTCTCCTCCTCCACCTCTTCTGGAAATGCACGTTGTGATCCTTTCCTCTCCCAAGAGTGTGGTTCCCTGGGGCTGTGGTACCCAGAAGGTTTGCTTTCCTCTCCAGGCTCCTGTCACAGGCTCAGCCTCAAAGGGTATCTCCTTGCAATGGCTGCTGCTTATCTCTGGTATGTGCTCTCTGAAAAGAGCAGCACTGGAGGGTTATCTGTGTGTCCTGGTGGGACCAGACCCTCCTGAACACCAGGCAGGACAAGGTGGGTTTCTGGGGAGATGTAAGTGGGGATATTCATAGCTTATTAACTTTTAGTGTTAGCTGCCTCTGGCCTCGAGTCTGTGATGCACAGTGGCCGTGGAGGACACGTATCCATGAGGAGTAGGCAGCTGCTTTCCCACCCACACTGCCTCCACTTGAGCCTCAGTTGCAGCAACAGACACTGAAGGAGGATAGCAGCAGCAGCAGCTCTCTGTCTGGGCTGGGAGGCTCATTTTTCCTGGGAGGGGAAGGCACTTTAGCATTGCTGCCTTGTGGGAGCAGCCTCAAAAGTGTCCCTAGGGAGTTCTTGGCTCCCATTCCCACTGCATCAGGCCAGCACTGCTAACCCCGCACAGGTGGGTCTGCCTCAGGTAGCCCGACCCTATTACCCCAATTTTGTTATTAGAAGATCTATCCTGGGCATATATGGTGCTGCCTTGGCCCTCTGGGGCTGGTTCTGTTGTTGGAGGTTTTTTTCTGGTTGTAAATGTTGCTGTTCAGTAGTCAAGAGTGCTGCTGGACCTCGCAGGGAATCAGCTTCCTCCAGCAGCAGGCAGAGAGGAGGAAATAACTGTCGTTAATCATCCGGAGAGAGTTCAGCCTCCACAGGTGGACCTGGAGATTGTTGTATGTATTTTATCAATCCTTTGGGGGCTGTTGAGCTGCAGGCCTCAAATTAAAGTTATCCTTAATCACTCTGCAAGCCATTGGGGTGGAGGGTAGCACAGCAACCTTCTATTTTCTAACGCTGGACAGTTTGGGAGCTACAGGTTTGCCATAAATTACCAACACCACTTGGTTCCTGGAAGCATCCTCACAGGCCTGGCAAGGAGGCTGAGTCTGCAGCAGAGAGCTGTGGCAAAGAGGAAATAAATGTGGAGCAGAATATGTGCCTGAAAGACTGCAGATTTTTGGCTGCCCTCTGAGGTCAGCACTGCCGAAGGGAGGCTTGTTGCCTTCTCCCGGACTGGAATCTCCTGCAGCAGGGGGAGGTGAGTCCTTCCCCTCCTGGGGGTGGCCATGGGTGCAGTCAGCACAGGTTTATTAGGCTTTTCTCTGCCACTCTTGTTTCAGGCTGTCACTGGCTCCAGGAGATGCAGCAGAGCCCTGTGGCCCCAGGCTTAAGGCATGCCCTTAGCCAAAGAGTGTGCCCTGTTTCCCACACCGAGGCAGGTTTTGTATTGCTGGGACAAAACTTTCAAAGCATAGAAAATGCTGTTTCATCTGTGCTTGTTCCCAAAAGCAAGAGCACAAATGAAAGAAAAGGCTGTACTGAAACCTTGCTGATCTTCAAACATAGGCAGTTCTTATTTCTGCATTACTCAAGCTGCAAGTCTTCAGGCGTTGTCTGTGCTGAGAGATGTGTAGCTCCTTCAGCAGTGGAAAGGTCAGAATCAACAGCATCCTTCATTTTTTAATATTTTTTCCTTGTCCTCAGACCATCTTACAAGTAGCAGATATGTGAGAATCTTGGTCTTTTGTGGAAGCTGAAATTGTTTTCTCATCACCTGAAACACAAATTCCTGCTTGCAGCCTGCGTGGGAACAGCACCTTTTTTTTTCATTTTTTTTTTTTTTTCTTTCTTTTTTTTTCATTTTTTTTTCTTTTTCTTTCTTTTTTNTCTTTTCTTTTCTTTTCTTTTCTTTTCTTTTCTTTTCTTTTCTTTTCTTTTCTTTTCTTTGTTTTTCTTTTTTTTTTTCTTTTTCTTTCTTTTTTTTTTTTTCTTTTTTAAAAAATATTTTTAAATTTTCCCTGCAGTTGATTTTATTTAAAGCCCCTCAGCCAGTTGCTGCAAACAATCGCAGATCCTGCAACTCGGCTGCTTTTGCTCAGTTCTCCTGTGTGGTCTGTTTTCTTCCCCAGCCTCGGTGAGAGGGAAGGCAGGAGGATCCTAGAGGATGGTTTGAGTCTTCTCATTTCCCCTACTCCCAGACACCTGCAGTAGGTCACTGAGGCTGTTCTTTTCCTTTGGGAGCTTGGTGGCTGCAGGCTGTCTTTCCACTCAGTGTGAACCACTTCCCATACTCGGAGCTGCTGAAGTCTGAGCAGGCAGGCTGGTGGGATATATTTTGCTCGTAACTGCTGAAAGGGCAGCACAAAGCCCTTTCTGAGAGAGCAGAAGACACCTGTGGAGTCGTGGCTGCGTGAGAGCTGCTGCCGCCAGGTGTGCCTCCTGCCTTCCAGCACAAAGAGCAGAGGGAGCATTTTACTCTTGCTGAACATGAAACATGAAACTCCCCTTGGAAGCGTGATGGAGAGCCTCCAGAGTGTTTGTCTGGGTGTTGAGGGAGGCTGGAGCTTGTTTGCACTCAAACCCTGGAGGGTTTTTCTCACCTTAACAAAGGCCTCCTCACATGAGATCTCTGCCAGAACCTGAAGCCGCAGCAAGTGCCTGGGAAAGAAACTGAGTTTGCTGTGGCTCTTCAGTGCAAGGCACTGAGATCAGCTGAAGAGCTCTCCTGTGAAGTGTGCACTGGAGAGAGGAGTTTTGGAAAGGGCCTGTAACTCGTTGCTTTGAGAGCAGCAATGTGAGACTTATCTAAGAAGCCCAAGGTAAGATCAGTGCTGCTGTTACCCGCTCCTGACTGGAGAGGAAGCTGGAGAGGGTCAGGCTGCGGAGGCTTTCTGCTCCTCAAAGCCATTTTTGGCACAGGATGCTTCTATTCCTGAGAGTCATACACAAGAATCCTCATCGTTTCCCTCTCCAAGGGGGAAGGAAGCATCTCAAGATGTCCTGACCCTGGTGTGATACAGTCCAGCTTTTACTTTTAGCTGTTGCTAAAAGTCTGCAGTAGCAGACACAGACTGAAGGAGCAGTTGCATTCTAAAGCACTGGCATCTAAGCCACTGCTTAAGCCCCCATGTTAGAAAAGAGACCTGAAGGTTTTCTTTGTGGTGAGTTGATGCCTGCATTCCCCTCCAGCGGAGGAGAGATAATAGGTCCTAATAAAAACACTTTTCAGCTTCACAGATAGTTTTCCTTTACTTTCACAAAATTGTTCCCTAGCTGTGTGAGTTTTGGGGGGTGGTGCTCTCTAAGCAGAGCCCTGCTCAAATGTTTTGTGATACAGTGTGAACTGTTCAGAACCTCACGCTTTCTCACATAATGGGAAGCTGCTGTTTGTTGCTCCTCCTGGCTGGCCCCAAGCAATCAAAGGCTTCAAAATTGGAAGATAAATACTTGTGGAGCCAGGAGAGGCCTTTGGAGCCACAGGCTACACCTCTTCCTGCTCTCTGAAAACCTGTAGGAGGAGAAATGCTGTTCTCCCAAATACACCCATGAGCAGGGAGAGCTGCTGGGGTGCAGGTAGCATCCTGAGGCATCCCTGACTGCCAGGGCAAGGGATGGACTGGCTCAGGGAGGATGGGAATTGTGCTGTCCCAGCTGGTGCAGCCTTTGGGCTCACTCGTCCTGGAGGACGAAGCATCTCCAGCAGCATCCGTCCCTTTGCCTTTGTCCTGTTCATTCTCCCATTCTTGTGTTGGAAGGGATCTGTCTGTTTGGAGGGAATTTTTCTGCAGGTGCTGCCCTTTCCTGCTGTGCTCTGCTGCCTGCAGGGGATGCAGCGTGGGCTGCTCTGCTTGTGGCAGCCCAGAGACCCAGCAGAAAGCTGTGTGGGAAATCTGCTTGAGGTCACCAGTGACATGAGTGGACTAGATCCCATCCTTTTGTTTTTCAGGACATCTTTTTCCTCCCTTTTCTTGTGAAAGCCCTGTGAGTTGGTAATAATCAGCACGTTGGAAAGGCACAGAGTGGGGCAGTCAGGAGGCAAGGCTTGAGTGAATCTCCGCAAAGGTAAGAATGGATATAAAAGAAGGGGTGCTGCTGGGAAACTTGTGCTCAGGGTCAAATTTCCCTAGAAGCTTTGTTGATACTACCCAATACTCGACACCAATCCCTCAAGAAGGAAAGCCAGGAATTTGTGGGGTGAGTATGAAATGCTGACAGCAGGAACCCCCTTCAGGTAGTTCCAGCTCCAGCTTTGCTGTCAAGGCTATTTTTCCCTAGCAGATCTTATGGGGTATAAAATCCTTTGTCAGGACTTCATAGGCAACGCTTGCAGACCCAGGGGCATTTCTCAATTGAATTATGAAGGGTCTTTCAGCAATATTAAAATGAAACTTCAAAACCGAGGAAGGGCAGCAAAGCCTTTATGGAGCAAATGTGAGGCTTTAGGACTCACTGTCACAGCCCACTCTGGGAGCAGGACTGTGTGCTGCCAGCAACTGGCCTTTTACCTGGCTACCCCAAACATCCAATCTCATAATTAACTGAGGCAAAAGTTGAGGAAAAGATTTTTCAGTTAACAGTTTGAAGTTTAAGCTGAACTCTGTTGGAGCTTAAGGTGAGAGCTGATGTCGAAGGCAGATCGTCTTCTGAGGGGCTGCTCTCCCTCTCAGGCATCTGGGCAGAGGGAGAATGGGGACATCAGGACATGAGGCATGGGCCAGCACTGCTGTTGCCTGCCTGCTTTCTGCTCTCTCTCATCTATCAGAGTAGTTATGCCCATTACATTTCTCCTTTCAGATTTTACCCTCTCAAATGTTATTCCACAGCATTAAACCTGTGGGGTGAGTGAATTATTGGGGAAAAAAAAATAGATAAGAACCAGGTTTGATGGGCACGTAGAAAAAAGCACACTGGGTTTAGAGGGTGGCTCAGCCAGCGTCGTGCTTCTACAGGCAAATAAAAATTTATCTTGATGTGTGTATATATCTAGTTTCGTGATCTGTGAGCTCTTAATAATTGGTTTGGTGACCTGCCGGCAGTGTTCTCTCTCTGTAGAGCTTTCCCCAGTCCCCAGTTAATATAATGGGTCACAAATCCCATTTGCTTTTGAATTCTGAGTAATCCTTTTGTTAATGTCGCCTATTGCTTTTCTGGAGGCATTGGGGGAAATCGGAGCCATGTGCTAATCAGTAAATCTGGTTCTGCGTGTTTGGAAGCCGCTGCCTTGCCCCGCCTGCTCTTTCCAAATGCCCGGTGAGGCCCATTTGTGTCAGACCCAAAAACAGAACAGCAATTGCTTCCCAAGCTGTGCTGCTACTGAGTGGCACAGGCTGCAAGTTTTGGATGAGCTTGAGGAAAGCAGCGGGATCTGATGGGGAGTGGGCAGCCAAGCCATAAGGGGTTTGGAGAGGAGGGAAACGGGGCATTTGGGATGTCTGATCCCACCAGTGCCCTCTGGGGAGGGGCAGTGAGTCCCCTGCTTCAGGGGATGGGACAGGTAACTGCTGGGGGTGGCACCCATGGGGGTCCACTTTTCAGGGGCAGGAGGCAGTGAGCAAGATGGACATTAGCTGTCCCAGATCTTTCTGGATTTCATATCCCTTAATTTTCCCTGCCTGAAAACAGGACTATGGTGAGCTGTAGCTGTCTTGCCTGCTCTCTCCTGCCTTTGTGGGTAGGTAGTTATCTGAGCCCTTTCAGAGGAACAAGAAGCTGCCCCCTGAGGTGACACCAGGTACATCCCTGCTGAAGGAAGGGGAGGGAGAGCATCAGCTCCTGAGATTGCCTGAAGACATGTAAAACACTCAAAATCACCAGCTACAAGGGGTTGGTAGGGACCATGTCCCTGCTGCAGTGGTTGCCCGTGGATTGAACTGGGTGGGAAACTTCAGAGGTGTGTCCCAGTGCCAGAATATTCCAAGTACCAATGTCAGTGTTTCTTGATTACTTTTGTTAGTTTCCTGATGTTCTCTAAGTTTTCAGTCTCCTGCACAGCTGATAAGCCTCACCCTTCACCCCTTTCCCTCATGCTTCCATTCGTCTCCCTATTTTTAGCCTGTCTGTGGCACTCTTCACACAATGCCTGTGTGCACTGCTTTGATCGCGCTGCTGACGACGACGACGTGACCTTGAAGGCAGCAGCTTGCAGCAAGTCAAGCTGTGTTGTATTTAGTTAGCTTCTTGTAGCTGGGCATTGTGTCACAACCCAGGCAGGCACACAGCATCGCCTCTCCTCGCTCCCATGCTGTTTTCCCTGATAGGTCCCACCAGGATCTGGGCTATTTGACTCCGAACCCATTCCCTGGCTCTGGCCCAGAGTGAGGAGCATGGTGGGGAATTATCCGTGCTGGGAGCTTGATACTCAAACGTTGCTGGCTCTAATCTAAGAGCTAAATTCCCCCGAGGATGGAGGTAGATGCTGCTTGCTGCCCGTGAAACAGCTCAGAGCTAGGCACTAGGTGGCAGGCAGTGACTGGGAAATCCTATCAGTGGCGTTTTTATTTCCCTTTCCCCTTAAAATAACCTCCTGCTCTAGCTCTCGCATGCTCCAGCGTGGGAACCTGGAGCACGGAACAAGGATCAACAATTTTTAACTGCTGTGTTCAAGCTTGTAGCTCGCATGTTGAGGGATCCCAGTGATGGCCAGACGGTTGTCTTTGCTCCACTGAGGCTTGACAAGTAGCGGGAGAGTCCAAGGAGCTTCTAGTGCAGGGCAAAGAGGCAGGGAGCAGACAGGCAGCATCTGAGGATAGAGCGTGGATGGAGGGCAGGTGCTGAGGTCTGCCCAGGGCACTGTGCAGGGGTTAGGGAGGGATAGGGGTGCATCCATATGGAATAGGCATAGAGGCAAAACATGGTTGTGTGTGTTTGACGCAAACAAGGAGAAGTCAAGAAATCCCTGAGGATGAGTTTCCTATAAGCTTGGTTGTGCAGCAGTTGCTTTGGAGAGGGCAGTGTCGAGGTTTCAGCCACATGCTGTGTGAGGGGGAGGGTGGTCAACAGACTCTGTCTGTGGGGTTTAGTCAGGGAGGGCCTGATCCTCTCTCCAGGTTGGCACAGCATGCCTTTGATTTACTTGGGTTGGGCTTTGGGGGTTTATCCCCAAAAGTGCACATGAAAGTGGACTCACCTAGAAGAATACATGTATACCCTACTCTACCCCAGCGATGCAGCATGTTCTCCCATGCACTCTTAGGAAGCAGGAGTGGCAAAATCCCTTCTGTATTGGCCAGGGGTCTGAGTTCAGCGTGTCCCTGGACCCTGCTATGTGCTGCTCCCACCTCTGCGAAGCTCAGGACAAGACAGTCCCCATGGTGCTGGGTGCCTGGCTGTCCTGTTCCCAGTAACCAGCACAGAGCCACAGCCCCTGTGCCACACTTTGGGTGTTGTAGGTCCTCTGTAAGCACCTTCCAATGAAAAGGGGATTATCTTTAGCTTGTTAGAGTCCTTGCAGGGAGGGAGAATAAGGCTCTTTGCTCTGAAACGTTCTCTTCCCTGGGATTACAAGATAATGCATATGAAACGACATTAGCTCAGCCAGGTTTATGGATTATTTGAAAATCAAATTCTTTTAATCTCATCCACCATCTGGCACCAGCGTAACAGCCAGCAGCCAGCTCGCTGCCGCTTCCACCCTGGCTGTGTCAGAGTGACTGAAGTATCACAGCCATGAGGGGACACCAGCATCCCTGGCTGTCACCGTGCATCCTGGCACCAGCACCCAGGCCCGCCTTGTCCTGATTTCTTCCCAAGACAGCGTGGAGGTGACGCGTCTCCGAGGAACTGGAGGCCGTCCTTGGCATGCACTGGGAATGAACAGACGGACGAGGAACATTTCACTGCTTGTGCCTGTGTGACCATGAGGCTCAAAGCCAGAGGGGTTCCCTGGCCTTGGATAAAGGTTAAGATCAGAGCAGGGGAACTGCCAGTCTCACTGACGTGATTTGCAGTGATCTCCTGGCTGGGCAGGGGGGGATGAGGGTGCAGGATGCTGATGCAGAGTTTTTTCCAGGGAGGTTGTGTTTCCCTGTGAATATTAACTGGGAGCTGCCAGGGTGCATCTGTGCTCAGTGGTGGGGCTGGAGGCTCTGTGGGCACCAGAGAGCCAGTGAGCACCTGTGCTGTTTGCCAGGGGCAGTACAAGCAGGAATGCTGTCCCCGAGGGGCAGGCCAGGGTGGGACAGCCCATCAGAGGTACAGCATGGAGCACTTGTGAGGCATCGCTGTGGACAGCACCACAGAGCCCAGCCTGGCTCCCTCTCCCTGGCTCACAGGTCAAGGAACAGATGGGACTGGAGGGTGGTGAGGGATCCCTATGGGATCCCCAGAACTGGGGATATGTGAGTGAGTGAGTGAGTGAGTGAGTGAGTGAGTGAGTGAGGGGTGTGTGCTGGGCACTGTTGCTCCCACTCCAGCCTCACATCTGGTTTTTCAGATGCCAAGCCAGCTGGGCTGCAGAGCTGCTTGGTTCTCCTGTTTTTGGTTTCTGTGCTGAGCCTCAATACAACCATCCATCTTCTCCTGTCTCCTCCAGAACACTTCTGTACCTACTACCAAGGAGCGCTCTCATCTCAGTACCCATTTAACATGAATAAAAAGCCTTCTGGGACAATAGGTCACGGTTGTACAATTTAGCTCAAGTAGAGAAAAGGCCTTTATAGCTGTGAATACATGAATACTTAAAATATATATATAACATAATATATATATATAACACTGGTTAACATCAAGACTTACAAGCATAATATATATATATAGCACTGGGCTAACAGTCTGTGCCTTGACTCCCTCCACAGAAGGCTGTGGCTGTTCTGCCTGTCAGCTCTGGCCCAGTGGCTCTTCATGGCTGGAGCCACAATTTGCCCTGCTGCCCATTTTTTGCCGGGCTCTTGGTGTGAGGACCAGTTGTTACAGGCAGAGGGAAACCGGGAAGGGAGTTCTGTGACTGCTGCTCAGTGCGGATCAGGATGGGAGAGGTGAGGATACAGCACCTCTGCCCACAGGTAAGAATGCACACAGAACCAGGTCAGTAGCTGCTGTGCCATGCAGCAATTTGCTCCCGTGATTTGTGTGCCCTGAAGACAGTTGCATGCAAAAAAAAAAAAAAAA
>VZTE01001668.1:336464-368383 GCA_013397775.1 Eulacestoma nigropectus
AAAAAAAAAAAAAGAAGAAAAATTAATAGCTTTAAAGAAAAGAAAGTGTCATTTCTGTAGGTAATTAATTACTAATTACACAGTCTCAGCATTGTCTGTATCATTAGAATTACTTGGTGTTTCTATACATTGTAGCTTTAATTTAAAAAATCCTTAGATTCTTCTTTTTTCTCCTCCTTTGTAACACAAAGTCATTTTTTTTATTAGTGCCAAAGAATAAATTAATTGTGTAATTAGTGACTATTACTTTGTCACTCCTGGAAGGGTTATTTCCAGGTTGTTTGTATGAAGTGGCTGGAGAATGGTTATGAAATGTTGTTGGATATCAAGGCTCCCTGGAAGCAGCTGTCTGTGACTGGGGATGCTGGTGGAGGTGGGGATTTGGCAGTGCTGGGACACAAATGGCAAGAGGGGGATGCTAGGGCTGGATGGAGGAAGCTGTCAAGCACTGCTGGTTATGTCCTTGCTTATTTGCATGCTTGTGAATAAATATATTTAATTTTGATGCAGAAATGCCCTCTAGAAGGCATCCTCAGACCCTCCAGAAAGGAGGTGAAGTGGCAGTGAAGCTGTGGCTGCTTCCATGTGCTCCCCCTGGTACAGGTGAGGGAGAAGCCCCAGGGGGCTGCGAGCTGCTGGGGATGGCGTGTCACCCCCTGCCCCACCGTGTGCAGGGGACGCTGCAGATTCCAGCCAGGGAGAGGGGAATTTAGCATGCAGCTGGTGATAGGGTCTTAATAGATCTGCACTTATTATTTGGAAAAGAAAATCAGGATTACAGGCTTATGAAGGATTAGCAAGCATGAATGCATATTTCTGCATATACTGCTCCTTTTGTAAACCCATTGTGCCATTAGGCTGATATAGAGTTATACCATTACCAGCATGACATCAGTGTATCAGATAGTCTTGATTAGAAGATCCAGCAGCTGCACAAAGGAAAACAGGGCATTCCCACAAGCCTGCTGATCCTCTCCTGTTTGTAGATCGTGGCTTGTCTCAAAACCACGTTGATTTTCAGACACCATCAACACCACCAGCAGGACAGACACCTTGTGAGCACTGGCCCACCTCCTGGGCCTGTCAAAGAGCCCACATTGAGGCTTTTAGTGTTTAAGCCGTCCTGTCCTGTGGGTTTTAGAGTAGCAGCAGGAAAATGGATGCCTGAGGATCCTCAGGTGTCTGTGCACTCAGTTATAGGGGTGGAGAGAGATCTTGGACTGCTCAGAAGAACTTGGGTCACTCATGGATATATGTGAAGGGGTCTTTCAGTGTGGCTGAAACTGCATTTCTGGTTTTAGCTGAAATACAAAAAGATCCTCACAAAGGTGGTGTATTGCTGGCTTCAAGTACTGCGTGTCCTCAGGGGCAGCAGCTGCCAGGTCTTAGCTCTGGGAGCCTTGGAGGTGTGTGAGCTACCTGGAGATGTAAAGAATTTGATTCAATCGTAGAAAGCGTCAAGAGCCTGCCTGTATTTCATACCCTGCGAGTCTTGGCCCCACATGACTGTCAATGTGGGAAACCTTAGCAAACCCGAGCCCTTGGCTGTAAGCTTCCCTAGTGGTGGTCTTTGTAAGTAGAGTTGTGCTGAGCAGGAAACTTGGATGGAGGAGCAGGGAATCGAGTGGTTATGAAATGTCAGAGCCTCAATATGTGTGAGGACAAGTTTTGATTTTTACTAAATATTTTCCTCTTTAGTTTAAACCATTGTTGTTTTTTTTTTCCAGGGAAACATAATAAGACCCCATGTGTTTCTAACTAAATGGCAGCCTGTGCTTAGTAAACAATGCAGGGTCCAGTTTGGATGGGATCCCTGCATTGATGTTTCTGGAAATCAAATAACAATTGAACTAAGGCAGCTTGTTCCTGGAGCTGCCCAGAGCTGTTTGTTTGTTGGGCCAAAGGGAGTGAAGAGCCCCTGAAGCATCCAGGTCTGCAGGAAGCTCTGTGGCACAGCAGGATGTCCCCATTCTGCTCAGACCTGGTCCTTTCCCTGCTCTCTGTCAGTCAGCTGTCACTGTACCCGACAGCATCCCGGGAATGATCTCAGTGCCAGGGGCAGCCAGCTCCATCCATGGGCTCCCCTTAGCACTGCTGCTCTCATACCTCCTGCCTCTCCCTTTGAGGGTGATTCCAGCGAGAAAATTTGACTTTTCCTACTTCTGTGGTCCACAGCATGCATCCACCTAGGGGCATCTCATGTCTGTGCTGGGACTGGGAGCATCCCTTCAGAGTGGGTAACCCACTGCTGCCAGATGTGCTGGTCCCTTGGGCAGCCACTTCCATTTTGCCTCCTCTTCTTGCTGCAGGTTCCCTCCCCTCCCATTCACTGATCTGCTACATCACTTTGCTGACACTTTGGTCTTGAACTGGGACCGGTTTCCTATTTCTCCTGTCAGGGTCCTGGTGCCTTTAGAGCTCAGATCACTTTTGAGATTCCAAAATATTTTGAAATATTTGAAAAACAGTGTCCATTTTTTCCTCTCCTTTGGAGTGTATGTCTGTGGGAGTTTTGTTATTTTTTCCTTGAACATGTCTAAAGTTTCTTTTGGCCATAATTTCTTCTTGTGATGTAAGCGTTCTGACAAACTTGACCCTACACTGCAAAGCAGTTCTGCATGAATGATCCAAGTAGGTCAAGCAATCTTCCTCTCTGCTTCCTTCCCCTGAAGTACAAAATGACCCTACAGCCACAAACCCGGTGCGTGGAACCCAGTGCACACCAGAGACCCTACAATAACAAACCAGCGTGCACACAGCCTGCTGCTGATGAGGCTGACACGGTTTCGAAGGTACTGATGCTCCCGCTGATGTGTCCTTTCTGAGGGCATCAGCGTCAGCAGCCCTGTTAGCTGCGAGGCGAGGAGGGTGACTCATGAGCCGCACCAACGCCAGCGATGTCAGAACCTCGATGGGCCATCGGGTCTGTAACCTGCGTCAGCAGAATAAGGGGCGAAGGAAGGAAATGAGAATGACAACCGAACCTGAATCTGAGGGGCAGGGAGCACGTCAGGTGGAAAACGCATCTCCCTCTGAGCCCGTGTCCCACACCTTAGCAGACACAAGGTGCAGGGAGGCCCAGCTCCACAGACTGTGAGGTGTGAACTGCTGCTGTTGTTCATAGATGCTGGAAACATTGACTCTGGACACGTTCTCCAACGGGCTCCAACTTTCTTACCGTGCCGAGAGCCTTGGAGCATCTTCCTCACCTCTCTCTGCAGAGGCTTTTGAGGGGGCTGATTCTTGTGGGTTGGCACCTCTGTCCTCCTTGTTTTGCCATGAATATTTTGTTTGCTGGTGCAACAAACCCTCCTTAGGTCAAAACTGCAGAGGGAAGCAGATGAGAAGTGCTTAACAGTCCTGAAGCTGAGCAAGCAGCTGAGAAGGCTGGTCAAAACGAAATTAAGATGCTGTGAACCTCATTGCAATGATTAATGGCTCTTTTTATATGAAGATGTTCAGAAACTGACATTTACTGAAGAAATGAGAGTGGGTTCTTTGGAATAAACTAGGAGGGGTTGTTTAGGTTTTTTTTAATAAAAAGAGATGTTTCAGCCAGTACAAGCAATTAAGCATTCCTAGGTGTTTGTCCCTACTTGCAATCTGAAATAGAAGATAAAACACGGAGAGACAAATACCTTAGTTTGGATCATGGGACAACCAGCCTGGAGCATGGACCTGCAGCTCACATGTGGCTTTCAGGAAGTGCTGAATGGGATGAACCAGCCCATCCTCACCTCAGGGTACTGCCCTATGTACCCTTGACAGCTCTCTGAGCTTCCCACAGCTGCAGGGGCAGGAGATACTGGGATGGCAAGAGGCAATCTCAGTGACCACCCCTACCAGCAGCCTGGCAGCAGCTCCCAGTCCAGCCCACCCTCCCCAGCAAGCAGAGCAGTCAGCAGCAGCATCCTCAGCACTCATCTCCGTACCTGCATCCTTTGAGCCTTCCCCCATCACCACCCAAAGCATGGGAAGCAGCCTGGAAAGCTGGGGGGTCATATCTCCCTAGATGCTCTCAACAGTGCTACCCCAAGAGCAAATCTGATATCACAAGTCAGTAATGAATTGGAGCTGAGCTGCAATGATTTTTAAAAACGTTTTCTAGGGCTGGCTGTCGATGCCACAGTTCAATCTTTAAAAGGATTTCACTGTTCCTAGAGCAAGAAATCCAAGAGAGCACTCTGCATCTGTTTACCATGCAGAAGAGTCAAAAATGGCTCTCCTCCCTCCTGGGTCCCTGCAGCTTCTCTGGCAGAATTAAAAGGCACATGTGGAGCTTCAGCGCCGGGGTGAAAAAGAGTGGGAATAGAAAAGAAGAATCCTCTGTTTCATCCCACCTGCTCTGTGATGGTGACTTGCCCTGAAGAGTCTCAGGAAAATCCTGCGTAAATGGAACATAAATGTTTTATGAATTCAGCCCTGGTGGAGTAAATTAAAGGGTCATTAATGGCCTCATTAAAGAGCTTTGCACTTTGTTCTGAATTATGAAAGCTATCATGCAATGTTAAACTAAATGGAGTTTTCAGCGAGATTTTAAAACTCTTTAACTAGTTCGCTCTCCCCCTCTGTCTCTCTCTATTATTTTCTTCCCCCTTTTTTTTGGTCTCTGAGAAATGTCTTTCGAGGGAGCCGCCTGTAGTGCTACAAACTAGATTTCAATTATAAATCTTCTTATGCTCCACTAATTGCCCAGAATTTTTCTTGAGAGCTGCCTGAGGTTAATGCTGATGAAGAAAGAGCCCTTTTGTCTTTTCTTGAAATGGTGCCTCCCTCCCCCACCTCTGACGAGATGTCAAGCAGGGAATTACCTATAACGACACCCAAACGGGATGCAGAGAGCTGCCATGGGGGAAGAAAGACAAGTTTGCTGTGGCTTTGCCTTGGATAGCGAGGGAAAACCCTTTGGCTCCTCCAGTATCTCCCAGTGTGGCTCTTTTTGGACCCCAGTAGCCTTCCCTGTCTGACTCCACCAGCAGCTCAGCACTGGCCCTTGCCCTTGGTAGGATATCAGCTGGTGCTCAGTGGGGTCGAGGGAGTGTAAGAGCTCACCCTCAGCAAGATCCAGCAGAACCCAGGGCCGTAAGGACATTCCTGAGAGCTGTAACTGCTGCAGCTTCCTGGCTGCCACCACAGGGTCCTCGTCCCCTGCCCCAGGCTTGGGGATGAGGAGTGCTGAAGCCTCTTCTGCAGCATGGCAGTGACTCCACAGAAAGATCCATTTTATGCCTTTGTAAATGTTGCTATGGATAAACAATTGCCAGGTGGTTTTGGGTCAGGCAGGAGTTTGGAGGCCAGGTCCTGCTGCTGCAGCAGGGGCAGGGGCACAGGAGACAAGGGCAGTGTCCCCAGGTGTACAAGCCCAGTGCACTTGGAGAGAGAGACTTTGGAATCCATGTTCAGGAGCCGGCATCTTCACTGCTGTTGGGTTTGAGTGTGTGGGAATAAAGAACCACCGTCTGGTCACCTTCCTGCCCTTCCCCAGAGCCGGGGGGATACTGAGAACCCCACACCTCGATGCAGAGAAGGGAAGACCCCCATGTCTGGGGCCAGCAGCTTCTTGCTGAAGACTCAGCTGCACTGCTAACATGGGCAGAAACTGTTTGGCAAAACATAAAGCATTGATTTGCCACAACTTTTCCATCTGGACACGGCTATTTCACCACCAAGAGAAGATCCTCAAGCCTGGCCTGGAAATTCCTGTGATGCTGGAGGCAGACCTGGGTCTCACCATGGGACACGGTTGGTCACAGCTGGGGCATTTTCCCCTCCCACCTTGCTTCTAAGGCTCGTTGCTTGGACTTACTGACTTAGCCTGCCCTCTGCAAGTTCTTCACACAGCTACACAACCAATTAAACCCCTTATTAACTAATTAAGCTATTTCTCCAACCAAGCAGGAAAGGGAGGAGGTTGTTATTATTTCTATTTTTAAATATCTGTTAGAGGCACATGTGCTTGAGCGGCGGCTCAGCTCGGGTAAGACACGAGGGGCGGACAGGGCCACCTGAGAGGCCCTGCTGCAGCAACAAAGTCCCTTTGCTGGCTTAGCTGTTTAGTTTGCCACATCTGGGACAGATTTTGGGAGTGAAGGTGGCAGCCTCTGGGCAATGCAGGCTGTGATGGGAGCAGCACGGGGGACCCCAGGAGGATGCTGAGCTCCATCAGCGCGCGACTCCAGCAGGGAGGATGCAGGAGCCCGGGGGACCCCACCGCCTCCACCAGCGAGTGCCAGCTGAGCAGTGGGTTTTAACCCCCACACACGTGTCTCTGGAGGCTCAGACCCTCGGGCAGAGAGCTGGCATCCCACACTTCCCCATGTGGATTCGTTTGAGCCACATCTCCCCAGCGCCCAGCTCCCCAGAGCCCCTGTCATCCTCACTGTCTCCTGGGACCACTCACACACTTTTTTATGGGGGATGCCTCCCTAGACATCGAGAGTCACCCCACAGCAGCCATTGATGGGACCGGTCCAGCCCTGGGACGTCCCAGTGTCTCTCCTGGCCCTCAGCCTTCCCCACGGGAATCACAGCCAAGGGCTTTGCAGCCACACCGGGCTTCACGTTCCTGAGGCTTGCTGGATGCTCTTCAGCAGCATCCTGGCTGGCTCCTGGCAGCCTGCACTGCAGTGCTTCGTTACCCAGAGACTCCATCTGCCTCGTGGCTCCTTTCCTCTGAGGTGGGGACGCTGTGGCTGCTTCTGCTGCCCATCATGTGGGAAAGGACGGGAATTCTGCAAGAGCTCTGATTAGAAATGCTGCTGCTTGCTGGCAAGTTCTGGCCTCCTTCCCTGCACTGGGATGTGTGGCACAGGGGCAGGGAGATGCCTGAGAGCTGAGACCAGGTGAAACCACTGATGTGAGGGCTTTTTGGGCCTGGTGACAGGGGTCAGGAACCACAGGTGCTTCATATCTGGCTTGATGTGGGCTCAAGCTCAAAAAATAGGGTGTTTACCCTAATGCTGGGAGTAGGTACTGGGCATGTCCTGGGGGAGCTGGGCAAAGTATTGAAAAAAAATAAACAAACAACCAAACCACCACAGTGCTCAGGGGTGGGGGGTAGTGGCAGAAGTTGGGTTGGTGGGGAGCTTGGTCTGTGGCCATTCTGCTTTTTTACTTCATAGAGCTGTGTAGCTTGTATTTTCTTTCCTCTGAGGGCTTTGTTTGTTTGCTTGCTTGTTTGATTTTATTTTCTCCTTAATGCCTCCCCGCAGGGTGTCCTCCAGGGGTGTGGAGAGGCTGACCTGCTCTCTGGCTGGTGTGGAGGTTTCCTTGCTGGAGGCTGCTCTTGGTGCCTCCAGCCTGTCACATCCCTGCCAGATGCAAACTTTCCTTTGGTGCTGTTTGCTGCTGAGGGGGATCTCTGAGCGTCTCTGACCTCGGGAGAGGGGCTGGTGCTCTGTAGAGGGATGGAGACCATTGCACAGGGTGATTTAGAAAAGCTGACAGGCAGCAGTGGCAGCCCTATAAACCATGTTTATGCTGATAGAATTAGCGGAGCCATGGCCGTGCCGTGCTGGAGCCGTGCAGCTGGAACGAGCATCAGAAGGGGCAAAGCCCTGCAGCAGCTGCCCTCAGCTGCCAAATCCCACTGTGGGGGGAGCTGCAGGCGGTGAATGCCTGGTAATTTGTAAAGAGGGGGTGCACTGGGCTGGTAGAGCTTTTGGGGAGGGTGGGAGGATGATGGGATGGGCTCTGTGTGGTGCCTTTGCCTGCTGGTGTCTGTGGACATGGGCTCTGCGTGGCCCCAATTCCCAGCACCTGCTGGGCTGGGCTGTGGGCACAGACTCCTCTGCAGCCCCGTGCCACCATCCCCGGGGGCACGTGGAGTGTCAGGGCTCGAGGCCGTGGCACCTGTGGGGAGGGACCTGGCGGAGGCTTTGGGGTCGGTGCTGTGGCGAGAGTGCCTGCAGAGTGTGCTGTGGCTTCAGGGATGCTGCAGCGACCCGCGTCCCTGCCGAGTGCCAGGGACAGCAGGATCCTACGGGTTTTTCCATGAAAACTTCCCACAGGCGCCATGGAGGAGGGATGCTGGGGAGCTGGAGCTGGGCTCTGCTGCCTGCAGCACGCCTGGGATTTGGAGGGCTCTGTTTGCCCCCAGCTGGGCAGGAGGCACTGGAGGAAGACCAGGGGTGCCATACCGTGGATGAAGCAGCAATGCTGGGATGGGAAGTGTAGAAATGCCGAAGCTGGTGGGCAAATCCAGGGGTTAAGGCCACATATGCTGCCCTTCTCCCTGCCACTGTCCCCGCGGGGCTGCTGGTGGTGCAGCGTGGCCCTGCTGCGAGCAGGGAGGTGGGAAGGATGTGGCTGGGATGCAGAGAGCATTCTGTGCCACTCCGAGTCTGCACAAATGGAAGGTGGAAGGGTGAAGGGAGCTTGACAGCTCCTCGGGCAGGGAGATTGCTGCAGGCACACCTGAGGAGCCCCAGAAATGTTTTGCACTGTTTCCAGCAAAGTGGCGGATGGGGACTAGGGGAGAGGGAAGGATATGGGTGGGGAGCAGACTTAGCAAATGATTTCACTGTTGGTTAAATTTCTTCCTCACTTAAACATTGCAGAATTTGGGCAAAGGAGCACAAGTCTGCCATAAAAGGAATCCCACGTCCAGCTGTGGCCAGACAATGAGGGGAAGGTGCTTGCAAAGTCATTGATGATGCAAAGCCACACCAGGAGCACGTGGGACAGGGTATGGCAAATCCCACCTTGTGCACACGCCTGAAAGAGAAATCTCTTTCCCCTGTCTAATCCATTACCACATGCTTATTCCTATAACAAATAACTGAGTCAGCGGGAGAAAACCAAATTCAATTTATATCTCAATCCAAGCAAATATGAAAAGGCTGCCAAATCTGACAATAAAACCGCAGTGATCTCAGATGTTTTCCTTCTATATATTAAGAGAAAGGGGAGCAGAGGAGATCTTGGCCACGTGGCCATGGATGGGGGTGCAGAGGGATTGGTGGGATGCCTCAGAGCTCTGTCCCCAGGTGGTGAGCACAGCTTTTGCTCTGAGGGGCACCTGGCAGATGTGCTGGTACAGATGTGGCTCCAGAGCTACCCTGGGGACAGCAAGGGGCTGGGAGCAGGCTGGCACTCCTGTCATCTTTCTGAAATTGTCTGAATAACCTCTGGTGCAAAAAAGTGGAGGCTTCCCACATCGTGTTGTTCCTGCTGTGTCGCTGTGGGATTCTCAGAGGCATCCCCCTTCCTGCTTTGCAAACACTACAGCTGTCTCTGCAGCCTGAGGGCACGAGGATTTTTCTTCAGAGTTTGTCAAGTTTGCCAGGCTTTCAGTGAAACAGAGCCATGCAGTGAAGCGCTCTGTGCCGGGGGATGCTCCTTCCCAGGCAGGGTGGCAGCAGCACGTTGCCCTCCGTGCCCAGGGGGTCCCCTCTCTGCGCTGCCCAGTGTGCGATGAATGGGTGCAGCCAGCTAAAGCATCGCTGTGCCTCTTGCAGGCAGAGTTCATTGCCTGTCCTCCAGCCAGGAGTGCTCCACGTGACTGGGATTTCCCTTGGAGTGAGGCAAACCCCTTTGCAAGTCCCTTTATTCCCATCTGAGCTGCCCCATCGGTGGGGTGTTCAGCTCAGCAAGTCCCAGCTTGGCTGGAGCCTGGTTTATCTCCCTGCTGTGCCCAGGTGTGCGGTGGCACTGAAGGGATGCCCACCAAGCCAGGGGCAGAGCTGGTGTTCGCTCTTGCTGCTCCTTCCTAAGCCAGGTGACCTCCCCAGCCTGAGCTGTGCACCCCTGTCCCTTCTCACTCAGGTGGTGCCCGGCCTCCAGCAACGGAAGGAGGAACAGATGGGAGAGAGAGAATAAACAAAGAGTCAAAATAGACAGTTTGATTAACTATTTTCCTAGAAGAAGGCATTTAGCAAGCTCAGCTGAGCTATAAATATCCTATAATGTTCCTCTAATATGTGAGGAGAGCCGGGGAATGGGAAGGGGGGGGATTTTCTCCATGTAAACAAATGCAGAGAAAATAGTGGCAAGAGGAACAAAAGGAACTAATGAATTCAAGTCAAACACCCTGGTTTGGCTCAAAGATGAAGCGTTTCTTGGGCAGCCTGTGACCACATCCAAGTGGTTCATTAGCCTCTCTGGAACCCGAACTTGAGACTTTTTGTTTCCAAATCCTGGGGTTTTGGTGCTTGTCATTTTTTGTTGTTGTTGTTTGGTTGTTTTTTTTTTTTTAGCATAAAACCCAAGTTAAGTAATGTGAGAATGGAATCAAACATTTCATGTTGAACTAGAATGAGTTTGTTTGGTTTTCAGCCTGAAAAGTTCACACGTGAACATTACACATGAATAAGGGCTGGATTCAGTCCCTGGGGAACAGGCAGAGGATGGACGATGGGGGAATCCATGCAGGGAGCAAGTGGGGACACAGATACCTGGGACAAGCTCTCTGTTAGACCTGTACTTTGCTCAGGAAAACCTTGTGCATTCCCCATGCTAATTTGCTTTTTACCCACTCAAACCCCAGAAGAGCAAAAGGGAGGGGAAGGAATTGCTGTTCCTGGGCTATGTTAGGAACAGTTTTGTCTCATTAAAATCTGCTTTCACCTGCTACTAATTTTCCTCTCATTACAAAGGCCTGGAATGGTTTGTTTGTTTGTTTGTTTGTTTGTTTGTTTGTTTGTTTGTTTGTTTGTCTGAATGCAGAGTAAAAAAGAGCTGTTAGAGGTTCATGGTGAGGAAATGACAGCAGGTGCTGGTGGGGGCATGCTGGGTGCTGAGCCAGTGATGGGTACAGGGAGAAAATTGCAGCGATGAGATCCTTCCTGGGCTTTCACAGCAGCCTGAGAAGGGTGGGAGAGAGTTTCAGAGGGAGCTGTGCTGCCTCCTCTGCCACTGCAGGCAGGGATGTGAGCATTGGCTGCTCCCTGGGGCATGTAGGATCTGCTGTGGCACGACTGCAGCCCCCTGCGTGGTTTGCATGGAGAAAGATGTGGTGCTGGAGCATCCAAATTAGGACCTGCTTGTTCCTGCTGTCCTGCCCTTCCCCAGCTGTCCTTAGCAGGCACTAGTGGCTCAGGGCTGGGGACATCCCTCTGTCCCAGGGAGGGGATATTTATGCTCCCGAAGCACTGCTGAAACACCGCTCCCATCCCTGCAGCTGGCAAAGCCTCGCACCAGCAACACAGCCCAGGCAAGAGGGGCCCTCCCGAGGCGTTTGTGCATTGCTTTGGGGAGCAGCGATGAGGAAATGGGAACCAGCAGGTGCATGGGGAAATGACCTCAAAGGCTGAGGGGTGGGGATGCATGACGCCAGGTCTCCATCCTCCCTGCAGGCTCGTGCATCCCCCTGCCTCTCCCGCCGGCTGTGCCTGCCCCTGCCCGGGCCAGGGAGCACAGCACACGAGGGCTGTGTCTTGTTATTGTGACAAGTAATTAGGGTGACGCAAGATGCTAAAAAATTACTTTATTAGGCAAAGGCGGCCTGTAAACCTCCCGGAACAGCCAAGCACTTCAAACATCTCCAACCCGTGTGTGCAGGCAGCTGCTCTCCCTCCCACTCTGGCCCTGCTCATCCAGACCAAAGGAAGATCTGAGACCCAGGGAGACATTCCCCTGCTTTGCCCTAGCATCCTGCCAGCTGGTGACATCCCCTAAAATAGGAAACCCAAATTGCAGCAATGACCAGGGATGGGTTCAGCCTGTACTCCCCCTGGTCCCCCTTTGCCTGACACCATCCCTTCCCTAGAAGCTCCCCAAAACCTCCCCTTGGCGGGGATGGGGCTTTGTGGTGGCCTGGACACAGCTGGCAGAGCACGCGCTCGTGCCTGCTGTTGGCATTGGCCAGCAGCCGTCTGGGATGGGCTCAGCGTTAATAAATCCACGGCGTCGGTACCGCTTTAGTGTCGCTCTAATTGGAGCCATAAAGTTAAACTCAGCCTCTTAGGGTTCTGCTGGGAGCTGGGGCTTCCATTTGCAGGTTCCCCCGCGCCGTTAAAGGGCACCGTGCTGGCTAATAGGTGTTAAATTGGTGCATCACTTTTTAATAAGCCTCTTAATGGCATCATGCGGATCCTCGGCAGCCTTGGGATGAGGCTGCGTTAGGATACCTGCGTGCGGGGAAGGCGGTGCTGGGAACTGAGGGCTGGGGAGGCAGGGGGGATGTGGGGAGCACTGGGGCGACCCATGCCCTGCTCTGCTGCATCGATCCAGGTCCCTGCAGAAAATCCAGAGGGTGGCCTAGTCTGAAATCTGGGGTGTAAGGACAGGCCAGGAGATTGCACTGCCCACAGCCCGTGGCACAGCACAGGGTGGCGTGTCTGGTCCTACAGCGTCTGCTTTTGGGTGTCTGGGGAGGTTCTGTCCTGTGTGATTTGTTCCTTTGGCTAATGGCACAGCCACCAGCTGCATTTCCTTCATTGGGACCTTCCTTTTGGGGTGCTGCTGCTGAGGTGTCACGTCCAGGCGATGCATCTTTCTGCCCCTCACCCGCGGGGATCATGGTCTCTGTCTCAGTGCTCTCACAGCAATCTCACTGCAGTGTTTCTCATTTACTGAGAAAGTTTCATAATTTCCCAAACCCCAATCTTTCCCTTGCCCCTGCCCCAAGACAAAGGGGTTTCCCTCTTCCCACCTAGAAGTGACATCATGGATGCGATCAGGAACTGTCCTGCCAGACACTGAAGCCACCCAGGCTGCTTTCACTTGAGTAATGCTTAGAAAAAGGACTAAGATCCCAAGAAACAAGCACACTATTTTTATCTAATCCCTCTGCTTTAATAACTGAGAGTTGGAGGGCTTTCATTATTCGTAATTCAGATGAGGCTGTTTTGAACAGTCTCTGGTGGGTTCTGTCTTCTGCCTCCAGCTCTGCTCACGCCTCGGTCTCCTCCCGCCATGTGGGACATGAGGAAGCGTTTGCTGAGCTCATGATCACATCCAAACAACTCCCCACTGCCCAAGAGCTTGGTATGTAACCCCACACTCTCTTTCCAGGCTCATCAAGGTCTAACTAAGAAACACTCACCAACAGAAAACACTTTGTCAAACTCAGCTGCTCACAGCATCATCCCCCTGGCACAGGGCGGGATGGATTCGCTGTGCTCCAGAAGGGAGACAGGGTGGGATTTGTCACCTCCAGGCCAGGCAAATTTGAGGCCAAAGCAGTGGAAGAGAATGAATGCAATTTTTGTCAGCTCCATCCGTGCCGGCAAATGCAGATCATGAATTACACACCCGCCAGATGACAGGCTGACATTTTAGCTCCAAACATTCTCCTATAATTAGAGAATCTAATGCAATACAGGGAATGGCTCCATTTTACACACACATTATCGTAATGCCTTTAAATAAGATAATTGATTATGCCTCTGCATAAGAAAGTAAAATATTCGGTGTAATTAAAACCGACATTCAGATTTTGGCATGCTGACAGGTGAGGCCATGTGTCATTTTATAAATCCTTAAAGTGATATTCACACCCACATCCGAGTTCCCAAAGTTTGGGGAGAAGAAAAAAAGAAGGCCTTGTCGCTGAGTCGCTTTTTATCCTGAGTTCAAATGTGTCTTGAGGAGGGATTTCTCTTCTTGTTTTGCTCTCATTTATCTTCATTTCAGCCTCGTATCATCAGCTGACAAAAAAACCTGAAGTCGTACTGCTGTGAGCAGGGATGTTGGTAGATCCCATCAGATAAGCAGGATTTGGCCAGCTCTCTGCTTGCAGCAGCCCCCTCCGAGGCACTCGCACCGCTGAATTGGCAGGCAGTGCCTCGCAGCGCGCGTCTGCCCCGATGCCGGAACCGCTGCCGGCTGTTTACGGGCTCTCCTGGAATGGAGATGTTCATGTAGCAGGAAAATGCTCTGTGGTGCAGCAGCTGCCAAAAAACCTTGAGGTCCTTCCAGATGAGGGCTGCCTGGGAAACGTGTCCCCGTTGCAATGGGTGGATGTGTGTGGTGGGGGATGAGGCTGAGGGGACGGGTTGTGTTGAGCCTGGGGACCTGTGCTGGAGGATTCAGTAGATGCTCTGTGCTTGCCAGCTGGGCTGAGGGGCACTTCTTCCTCTATCAGTGCTTTTATGCCAAAGACTGAGGAACACTAATTGCTTCTCCCATCCATTTTTATGGTTGGAGCTGCCTGTGAGGACTGTGTTTCTGATCCAAAGAGTAGGTGCCAAAACCTGCTTAGAACCCTCCATCGAAACTCCTGTTTGGGACTTCATCCTGCTGCTGATGGACGAGGTTTGTGTGACACATCACCACTGCTGCTAGGTAGTGAAACCTGCCACTGCTGGTCATGGTGTCAGTGATGGGGTTTGAGGTCCGGGGGCTTCTGAGGGGATTCTTTAGGCCTCAAGAAATCCTTTAAGTCAACACAGATGCTGCTCTGCAGCCTTGACATTTGCTGACTGTTACGCCTTGAATCTTTGCAAACAAAGGCTTGAACACCTTCAGCATCCCCGAATTTGTCCCTGTTGTCCCATAGCACGTTTCTGGTGAGATCTGGGCAGGGTTTGGGTGAGAGATCTCTGTCTCTGCCCTCTGTGCTCTGGTTCCCTCCCCATCCCCATTCCCTGTGAAGACAAGTCTCCTCCAAAAAATGGGAGGGCCAAGGCTGCTACCACTGAACCCACCTCCTGCCTGATAACATAAACTTGAATTATAGAGTTGTTTAGGTTGGAAAAGACCTCCAAAACCTTCGAGTCCAATGGTTAACCCAGCACTGCCAAGTCCACCACTAAACCATATCCCTAAGCACTACATCTACACATTTTCCTGCCCTCAGTTGCCAACAGCTGCCACTCCCATTTCCTTCCAAACAACCAGAAGTGGTTCCTCCTCTCCAGCCCGAGTTACCTGTCAGTGAGCTGTGCCTTCCAGCAGCCCCATTCAGCCTTCAAAAGCTCAGCAAATCTGCCAGGATGAGGTGGTGTTTCCAGCCCCATGTAGGGTCTGCCTGGTGAGGTTTGCAGAAGGAAAGGTGCAAGAGGGTCCCATTTGATGGCTCATACCTGCCTGTGGATGCACAGTGTGCAGAATGGCCCATGTTAAGTGCATTTCAGTGACACTTGCTCTGTAATATCGCTCCCAAAACCTTCAGCAATGACCTTCCCTGTTCTGTACCTGCCGGTCCAGCTGCCTGCCTATCACTCTTTTCCCCATGGGCTCTATCCAGTGCACAGGTAATTAAAATCCTCAGTCAATTAAGTGGCTCCCAGCCTCCAAGCTGCCTGAGGAGGCCTGATCCTGCTGCCCTCCTCACTACTGTGGGACCTTGTGTCCCTGAGTGCGGATGTAGCCGGCAGGGCAAGGGCAGGGAAGTGAACAGCTTTGTTGGATGCAGGGTGGCATAGGCTTCCCCTGGCCTGATCCTGGTCCTATCTACCCATCCATCCCCATCGGGGTCTCAGGGAGCGTGGTGTCCTTGAGGGAAAGAGAAAGCCAGACCCTCCGAGCTCCCGCTCTGGGCTTGTCTCTGGCGAGGGGAGCTGGGCAGCGCTCGCAGCCTGCTCGGCTGGCATTACCGGGCTGCTCTGGCTCTCTGCGCCGCTCCTCAGCCCATCGCCGCAGGCTCGCCGGGATGCGGTTGGCAGCGGGGATGCCGGCAGCTCGCCCCTTCCTCCGCTCGTAAGTGGGCTTGTGAAAAGCAGCCGCGTGCCTGGGAAACGGAGGAATGGCCAGCCGTGCTGGTTAGGGAGCCTGCCCGCCCTCCCGCGGGACAGCCTCCCTGCAGCCGGCTGGGTGACGAGGAGGTGCATGGCAGTGACAAGAGGGGACAAGGACTGTCCTGGCCGTGTGTGGGTGGCAGGAGCACGGCAGGATGACCAAGAGTGGGCAGATGTGGCACGAGCCCCCAGAAGCAGTCCACGGCTGCCAGGAATGATACGAGGCACCAGCCTGAGGGGAGAGCAGATCCCACAAGTGTCGCAGCTGTTCTGCCTGGCCTCCTGCTGTTTCTCATGTAACAGAAACACTGGGAAGAGTCTTCCCAGCGTGCCCAGTGCTCCCAGCTCCTCCATCTCTGTGGCCCCACTGGCTCTGGCTGAGCAGGACCCTGGGAGCAACGTCCCCTTAGGAAGTACCACCCGGACACCCCTTGGCATCCCCAGCTCTCGCTGTGCCCGGAGAGGCAACCTGGATGCCCTGAAGGTCCCCGGGCTGTCCCCGCCTCCCACAGCCGCAAGCAGGCTCCTCCAGCCCGTCTCACACTCTCGCAATCGCGCTCCCCCCGCTCCGTGCGCTCTCCCTCACCCTCGCACTCCCACGTGCGCCGGGATGATGCGTGCGGAGAGCAGCGCTGCCATCAGCGTTAGTCACCGCTCCCGTAGGAGGAAGGCTGTGAGCAGAGGAGGAGGAGCAGAACCACAGTGTGGGGCAGGGCCACGGTCCTAGGGACGGCCACTGGCTTGGCTCAGTGCCACCGCTGTCCTGCTCCTTGTGTCGGGAGCTAGAGGGGACAGGGAGCTGCCTGGCTGGGGGCTCTGGGTAGGCTGTTACGGGGCACCGATGCTGACACGGCTCCTATGGAGTAGAAGAAGCACCCTGGGAGCATTGCAGCTGCCCAGGAGGGAAGGGCCAGGTCGTGCATGGGGTTGCTGATGTGTGTCTGGGATTAGGTCGAGAGAGGGGCAGATTCACAGAAGTGTTTCCCTGCAATGGCACTGACGCATTTCTGAGCATTCCTTTTTTGGGGAGGAGGAGCTAGGTTTGAGTGATCATGAGGGCAGATGGATAAAACTGGAGGAGATGCGCTGGAAAGGGAAAAGCAGAGCACCCCAGGGGGGTTTGGCTTAGTGATGTGGGTGATAAAGCAGGGCAGGGGCAAAGCAAGGCAGTTGAGGGGGTCTGAGAACCATGTGTGTGTGTGTGTGTCTGCATCAGAGCCTGTTCCTGCCCTGCCCAGTGTTCACTGGGACACTCTGCACACCTCGCTCCATGCCTATTTATATTTTACCTTAGCCATGTACTGCATCTGGACTCCTTCTCTGTTTACAGCTGTGAGCTTCGCTTTCATCCTGTACATCATCAGGTTGTTGGGATTACTTTTCCCACCGTGGGCTGGATCATGATGGGATTAAAAAGATCATCTAGAGTGGGGGAAAGAAACTGTGTTTTGAGGATTAGCTGTTGCGCCAAACTCCAGCTCTCTTTTATTTCCCACCAGGGTTGAGTTGCCAGGCTCCAGCTGGCCTTTTCCTTCCTGAGCACCTACAACTTGCCAGCAGATGAACACAGGGCAGCACCGGCTTTTGATAAGGGCTGTGGGCCCTGGAACACCAATACATCCATAGATGACTAATGAATCACAACATCACTTAGGCATTAACTTCTTTGAAATGCACAGCACCCCCTTGATATTTCAGCATTTTCCACCTAGTCCAAAGCACAACCCAACAGGCAGAGAGGAGACAAGCGGGAAGTGGAGCAAGGTAACGTTTCCACCTTGCATCTGTTACAATGATTGCATCAGCTTTAATTACAAAGGGACTTTCTGCCCTTTAAAGCAGTTCGGCGCTCATTGCATTCTCAGCTTTCCTGCCTCCGGCTGGCTCCGGCTCTGAAACACTTTCTTTCATGCATTCAAAACAGTTTGTAATTAACAATCACATTGTTTTCCTTTGAATATCGACGGAGATACAGAAAACAGAGATTGGGAGCTGAGGTACCGATATGACTGGGTATTATTTTGCCTCCATGAAATAACTTTTCTCATTTTACAGGAAATTTTGTGCTGATGAAAGATTCAGGGTAGTGGCGAGACTTTGCTCACCAGTTGGCCTTGAAGCTTGGGAAGCTGACTCAGACATCTGGAAAATTTCCTACCATATCTATGGGAAAGAAGGAAATTTTGGGTCTGCTGCCCTGTAATCTTTGGCCCATGTTCAGTGTGTGCCCATGAAGAAAAAATCCCTGACATCATTGTTGCTTTTACAGAATATTTCTTAATGGGAAACCAGCATAAAAGAGTAAGTAAAACCAGGAGTATCTCAGCTCCACCACGGCTCCCTGAGCTACTCAGTCAGACCAGAGGAGGCTTAATTTGAAGCCTTGGCTCTGTAAACAAGAACCAGATTACAAACTTCTTCAGTTCTGGTGCAAAGCTCGGATGGGAGGATTGTTCCTTCCATCTGTTCTTCTCATTGACAATCTGCCTTTAAAGCCATCGCTGCATAAATCTGGAAGAAGCGTAAATGCAGGAGCACCTGAATATTGTTTAACAGATGGGGACACACATTTTTCAAGCAGAGATTTCCCTTACATTGCCCCATTTATTTTAGAGGGTGTTTTTCACTGTTATCCTTGCAATGCCATGTCTGCCTGGGAATAAGCTGGCATCCCAGTCCAAGGCTTGTGGCTAGCCAAATTGATTTTCAGGAGGGAACGTTACTGCATGAACACTGCTGTGACATTTTTGGTTTGCTTTCACCCCTTTCAGTGTAATTCCCTTCTGACCAAACACACATTTCCCATCCAAGCCTTTCAGGAGGACTGTTAGCTGTGAGCACTCCTTGTTTCCTGCTCCCACCCTGGAAAGGCTTGAGGAGATCATCCACGCACCTCACTTGAAACTCATTCTGGCATAAACAAACAAAAGCCCGCAGGAACAAACACAAAGTCGAGTTTTGAACCCTGTGGATCCCTCCTTCATGTATCCTTCTCCTCTTTCCCTGACAGGCAGTCTGGCAGCTCCCATCCTGCTGACAGCGCTCTCTCTTGTTCTTCCACCTTCCATCCCACAGGATCCCTAATGCATTTAGCACAGTGGCTTTCAGCTTCGTTAACTTAAGGGCCACTACAAGTTTTCTGGCAGCAATACAAGTGTGGACTGTTGAATGTCAGAGAGGAAATTACTTTTCTTTGCAACCTTTTCACAACTCCCTGCAGTCACTGGACCTCTGGGTCTCAAGGACCACGGATTGAAAGCCACTGACTTACCAGGCAGCACAGGGAGTTCACATCAGGTAATGTCTCTGGGTGGGAATGGGCTAGCCATCAAATTTAGCAGGCAGCAGCATTTCATGCAGATACAGGAGGGAATAAGAAAGCTACTAAAATTGCAATGGGACTTTGGATATTCCTGACGGACTCTGCCCTGCCACAGTGTCCATCCTTGTAGTGAGCAGGGTCCTGGCTGGGAGACACAAAGATCTGCCTGAGGAGATGAACCTGAGTCCTTCACCTGCTCCCCAGCACAGAGGCACAACAGATGCTGCACTGCTGACCCCAGACACTCCGAGTTTGCCAGTCTGGTCTCTGAATCCAAACAAAGATATTAAGTGCTGTTTTCTTTTCGCTTCCCTTCTGGCTCTGGAACCAGTAGGTTGCACTCAAATAGCACTCACAGCTTTTATTTATTTTTCCCCAACCACAAGAACTAGAACTTTTCCTTTTTTTTTTTTTTTTTTTCTTTTCTTTTTCTCAGTATAAGCCAAAAGCTGAGAGTCTTGCTGAATCACTTGTCTCCATGAACTGGGGCTTTAAGGGAAGTATCCAGTATTGGGAAGCGTGCAGCGTATGCGTGAGACTTGGCAACACCACTGGGAGACAAAACCCAAAGATGATGTCATCCAGCCACGGTGGGAAGGACAACATGAGGATTATGTTTGGGGTGTAGGCTCAGCCCATGCTGGCCTCCCCCCTCCTCTACTCCTGCTCCTACCGTGGGAGTCAAGGTACAGATCATGTCTTCTGAGGGAGGTGGGCAGTGCTGTAGGGTGCTGGAGCAGCAGCAAGGAGATGTAGGATGGTGCAGGAAGGAAAAGAAGATGAGAGAAGAAGGCTTAGAAGTGGGAGAAACACATGTGGAACAGGTTGTCCCCAAGGCAACCTGAGCTGGACCTGAGCAGCTGCTTGTTGTCTCACTGACCCTCCTTCCTGCCGATCCACAGTCCCGGACCTGGGGAAATGCAGCAGGAAACATAAGGCAGCTTCCTGTGGTTGGTTACGTGGTGCAGCATGCCAAGGGCAGAGTCCTGTTCTCCCTGGGCCATTAGGTCTCAAAATCCAGCTACCAGGAAAAATCTCAGCCTAAGAAGAAGGGAAAAAAAGAAGAGAAAATATGGGCACAGACCATGGACCCCCAATTTTTCAGCTTTCATTTCACTTCCCCTTCTCCCTCCTTCTCCATTCTTCAGTCGCCGTATTCTTCTTGGGAGAAAGTGTCTGTTGGAAAACAGAGAGAGAAAACGACAAACACTGCTGTGGAATTATTTAACGAGCCAGAATGAATTGCATTTGAAATCATTTAAATGGGATCTGGGAGTATTTAACTGCAGCACAGGAACTTAACAAGAGTGGGAAAGGATTTTGTGCTAATTGCTGGCAATGATATACCTACAGAGAGAGAACATGCAGCAATTAGTAAGCAAGGCTGTAATTTCAGCCCAAGGTCCCTGTCTGCCCTGGAATATGGCATGGATTATCTGCTGGGAGGAAGACAGGGGCTCTGATCCACAGGTGACCAGAGAAGGGAGCAGATGAGATTCTCATTAAGTAGTCATTAACCAAGTTTCAACAACACTGGGATGCAGGAGATGGGTTTGGTCAGACCCAGACGTCCCTTTGCATCACCCCAGGTTTGAGTCCTGATCTCCTGTTCTCCAGCCTGATTGGTAAAGCCAAAACGGAGCACAAAGCCTCTTTCCAACCCACCTGTTCTTGCCCACCCAGAGGTGGCAGGGACTGACCCTGCGCTCAATGCCTGCATGGTGGGGCTACAGCTCCCAGGGCGGGGAGCCTGGGGACCAATTCGATCATTCCTTGCTGAGAACTCAGCGGCTTCAGGGCATCCTCAACACTGCTGGATTTGGGGAAGCAGCAGGATAAGAGCAGACATCTGGGGCTGAGGTGTTGCTTTGTTCACAGCGTGCATGAAGGCAGAGCCTGTGGCAGAGGAGTGTGTGCTGGGGCCTTATGGTGATGGTGGGGTGAGATGGGATGAGGGGTAAGGAAATGAGGCAAGACGAGACGGAAAACTTTTGCAGGTGCAATGACAAGCAGACAGGAACCTGCACCCGCCAGAAACACCCCAGATGGCCCCAGGTGTCCTGCCCTTCCTATAGTGATGCCCACAGAGGAGAGACCCTGTGGTCCCACTCTGCTGAGTCCACAAAACCGGGGTACCATTGATGCCCAGCGGCACCACTCAAGCCTCGACTCAGAGATGAGCTGCCATGGCTCTAGAAGGGACAGCCCCTGCTGGCAGCAGCCCTGGGAGGGTGTCCTCACTGCAGGGGAAGGCAGACAGCCGACAGCTCTCCTCCTGACGCCCGGCAGCTGCAGGCAGCCTCCGCCAGCCTCTGCTCATTGTTCCCTGGTCCTGCCGCTCCCCATCTCCATTCTCTCCCTGTGATGTGTCTGTGACTTTTTGTCTTTCAATCAGTTTTCATCTCAGTAATTCCCATTCAATGGTTAGTCCCTGATCTTTCTAATTGAGATCAGAGCTTCGTATAATAGGAATGGGGGGAGGGAGACTATTTTTAATTTGCTACGTTCCCATTAATAACAAGTTCTAATTAAAAACCCTCCATCTTCCATCCTCCTAAGTTCAGAGGAAAACTCTCTACGACTTCTGTTGGAATCTTCTCCTGATAAATTGGTACCACAGCCTCCTAGAACAGCTGGTCCTCTTTAGCAGGCATAGTAATTAATGGGAATAATAAATGCATTCAAAGCAGGTTCATAACCCTCCTTTCTGTGCACTCAGACATCTCTTCACATTGCAAGAGACACACATCAACATTTCCACTTACAAAACAGGCCCAAAAGATCTGCCTACGTCTAACAAGCCTGGGTTTCATTAGCACTCTCTGTCCCGTGATAAGCCTTGTGATACAAAGGTTCCCCACGGACAGGGATGTTCCCTCTTGCCTGGGAATGAGGTGGATGCACAGAGCAGGAACCGTACCCTTGTAGCATCTCTGTGTCTGTTGAGGACTTTTTGCCAAGCCTGACTTTTCTGTCACAGCTCTCCAGGATCTGTGGGGAGGAAAGCCATGTTCTGCCCTTCCCTGGGAGGCTTCCCAGTGGGGAGGGGTCTCCAGTTTTACAGGGCATAGATCCACGCTCAGATGGGTTGGGTGAGCATGGGGGCAGCTCTCTTTGTCCAGAGCTGCCGTGCTGTGGTGCCAGCTCAGCCATGACCAGCCCCCCCTGTGCCTGTGCTCCTGGGCGGTGCTGGCCTTGTGGCTATGGCAGGGGAAGGCTAAATGAAAAGGGATCTCAGGGTGCTTTGCCACTTGCACGAGGAGACAGGAGATCAGGATTTTCCCTTTTCTCCAGCTGCTGTTCTGCTCTGCTGTGTCCATCTTCCTGCCTACCATGTGCTGGGCTAGGCAGATATTAGTACCTTGCAACATCCACCAGTGAGACTGACAGAGAAGGTGGAGTGGATGCCAAGTGAAGGAGGTCACACCACGAGCTGGAGACGACACCCTATTGTTCTGATTTCCCTTCCTAGGCACCGGATAAACGTATAGGGACAATCCTGCCCAGCAAAGGAGACAGTAGGGGCCGCATCCACCTGGGCTCAGCAGACACAGGGGAGAAGAAGCACAAGGTCTAACAAGCTGCATGCCCTCTTCCTCCCTTTGTGCAGGTCTCCATTTACACCAGCTGCTGATTTGGGCTTCCTTGGAAGTGCAGATCAGCTCTGCTGGGGATGGATGACCCCTCGCTGTCCCTTTCGCTTGCTTTTGTTCACCGCTGCCGAGTTAATGGACTCCTCTCTGGAGCGGCCAAACCAGGAGCCATCAGTGCAGATATCCCTGAGCCGAGCAATCTGTCCTGAGCAGTGATTTCAATTAAAGGGTCATTAGCGTGAAATCTTATCCAGCCCAGCTCCCATTTGCCAGCAGGAGGTCCTTCTCCTCCCCATCCCAAGCCCTGCTCTGCGGTTAGAGCGCGCTGCTCCTGCTGGAGTCCTCCAGTTTTGCTAAAACACAGCAGCTGCTGCTAATAAACAAACATATTGATCATAGAGATATGGGCTGTCAGGGACTTAATTCATGAATGAAATGGGCTTAAGAGCGCCCGGTAGGCAACGGCTCTGCTTAAAGAGCTCCTCGTCAAGATGGTACTGGGAGCTGGGAACCCAGAAGCCCAGCAGCTACTCTGCACTGGGATGTCGAAGTCTGGGGCTGGTGTAAGGATCTGGGGATGAAATTTCTTTTTGGGGTTGAAAGGAGCAGAGCAAGTTTCCCTGTTTATCGTTGTAGGCCGTTGCTAACAGGGATGTGGTACAGTGCAGGGCTCTGTGCTTTCCTCCTACTGTGAGCAAGAGGCTCCTGGTTCTGCTCCATCCTGTGAAGACCATCTGGTCAGCCCTAAAATTCAGGGCTTTTGAGGAGAAGACTGTCAAATATCACCCCCAAAGTAGTCCCTCTAGTCCTTTTTGGGTCTGGAATTTGTCAGAAAACCAGAGCAGGACCCATGCCTGCCTTCTGGAGTTTGTGACACCCATTTCAGGGGGCAGATGCTGCTGTAGCATCACTTAGAAACTACATCAGAGCCAAGAAGGGGAGAGTATCATAGCTCCAAATTTCCAGCATTTCTATTCTCCTGACAGCAAACAGGTTTTCCTGGTTTTTGATCAAATTTTCCTTCCACAGACAGACAGTAAAACTCTTCCTGCACATAACACCAAGGCTGTTTGCATCACTAATGCTGCCATTGTTTCTGAATTGTCATCACTGTGTGGAATCAGACCTAAACAAGGCAAAATCAGCTCAGAAATGGATCCTACACAGTCAGGGACTATAATTAAAACAGAAGTATATTTGAATATAGTCTTTATAGGTGCAGTAAATTACACCACAGTACACCAGGATGAAGGTTGATCTGTAACTGGTTTCCATCCTTTGGTATTGGCCATGATGAAAGCAGCTGTTAAAATAGGTCTTAGTATTTATGGTCCTAGGATGTGAAGGCCTTGCTGAGAGTTTGATGGATGAACTTTCAAGGACAGGAATAGTTGTCAGCCTGAAATATTTATCAGTCTGAAATCTCCCTGCGATTCATGCCGTAGTTTCATACTTCCATCTTTTCTTCCCATTTTCTAGCTGAGGTTTGTAGCTGAGGTTCCCCGGACAGAAGGAGGATCTCTGCTGTGGGGCAGAAAACCCCACTCTGGTGACGTTATCTGTTCTTCCCATGCCAGCAGTGGCTGCTGTTTGAACCAGCTGTGGTACCCTGCACAAGCCATCCTGTGCTGCCTGATCCCAGGCTGCTCCTGCTGCCCCAGGGGCTGTGTTCCAGGGCTTGCCAAAGAGATTCCTGCTCCTTGCAGAGCAGGACATGGAGAATATGTCTGGACAAACTGAATGCATCCCCTCGTGTGTGTTTGGACACTCCTGCTGTAATGCCTTTGCCACGGGCCTCCCCCATCCCTCTGGCCAAGGAGAGGCCAGGGGAGCTCAAGGCTAAAGGGATAAAATGGGATCTCCATCACTCTGCACCTCATTTCTCCCTGAGAACAGCACAGCCCTGCTTGCTGCCTGATCTGCAGTGTCCCCTTGACCCCTGGCATCAGCAGGGACTTCTCTGACGAGGAAGGCAGCCTGGACACTTTGCTCCTCATGGCTATGGGAGGGAAGGGGCTGTACTGGTTTTACACCAGCACAGATGAACTTTCCTCTTCTCTTTTGCAGACACAAACCTGTACTCAGTGGAATGTGTTTCATTTCTGGCCCATCTTTCCGTGCTGCTTTTATGAGTCTGCTGTGTTTTGCAACTAAAGCATGAAGACCACGAGTAGTGCACAAGGCCACTGCAGAACCACGTCCCACTGCAGGCCCGTGCTGAGGGTGAGAGGGGCTGCTGAGCAGGGAAAATGCTGGTTCCATAGGGATCCACTGCTTGAGAAAACACCGAGGACCTTCAGGTTTCTAGACTCCTCAGATCTCTGAGACACCCAGAACCTGCAAGTTAATAAATGTCTAGATGTTATCCCCTGAGAGAGGGGATGAAAACTCCCTATGATTCACCTGCAGCAAATGCCAGCAAAGCACATTTGCTTGAGGTTTCTTGAAGCTACCACTGAAAGGTCAGATCTCTCAGTGAGACGAGAAGCTCTCTTCTTCCTTCTAGCTGTTCCATCAATACTTGTTTTTCCTCTCCATTTACTTTTACCTTCCTGTTCAGAAAGACGTAGACAAAGAGGGGAAAGAATGCTGCTTCCCATGTCAGCAGCAAAGCAGCTTCTACTACCAAAGGCCAGAACAAAGACCTCAGTTCACCTTGGGGACAATAGTGGAGACCAGTGCTGACCAGGGTCTGTGCAAAGGCTGGTGTGAAGCTGAAGTGTGGAGAGGACATCCTGATATTTTCCAGCCAGAAGAGAGGCATGGTCCTTGTCCTCTGTGCACTCCCTTCAGCCTGGCTGGCTCCAGGGTCCTATCTGAGTCCTGGGGCAGGAGGATGATGTGCACGGGGAGAAGGGAAGGTGGGAAGAAGAGGAAGCCTATGTGCATCTCACCTTCCATGGTTTTATGACAGCCATTGCTTCAGGCCTTGAAGAGAGGCAGCAGGTGGGAACAAGGATCCAGTTTCACCCTTGCAGTGATTTCTCTGAAAATAGTGACCACTGTCATAGCCTTCAAGAAGATGCTTGTAACCCCATTGAGAGGAAGGCAAATAGCTCTCCAAGCCTTTGGACATCTGCTGTGGAGGTCACTGTTCTGGTTTGGATGGCTCCTGCTCCCTACAGCCACCCAACATGGTTTGGCCATGGGCAGCCAGTGCTCTTCGAGGTGGGAAAGGAAACCTCAGTGTCTGGTGTGGGAGCATGAGCTCTGTGCAGAGGACTAGAGCCCTCTCTTGCTCATGTAGTTAATGGCTCTCTGCTGAGTCATTCACACAATGCCATTTGGGAATAATATCCCTTAACCCACCACTGGGCCCTTTGGTGATGATTACTCCAGCTGCAGCCCACCTCTCTTCCACTTGGCACTCCCACCCCTCCCTTCTCCCCTGTCTCTGCCTTGTTTCTCTCTCTTGGTCATTATGGCCTTCATCCAACAAAGCACTTAACCAGGTGTTTCACGGAACAAGTAACCTGGCCCCATGCGGCGGATCCGGAAGCCTGACGCAGGAGGCATCTGGCCACCTTTGCCCTCTGGACACCTGGGGCTTTTGTGGCATGGAAAGCTCTTGGGCTGTGGGTAGAGGAGCTTGGAAAACCCTTGGCTGGTCCTCCTGACCTGCTGGCTACGACCTGCAGTCCTGACATCTGCTTGTGTGTAAAAAATGAAATAAATCACCGAGGATTTCCTCCCCGGGCTTGGGGAGTGGGAGCAGGACCGATCCCGGGACAGGGCTGGGCCATCCAAGCTGGTGCTGCTGGGGAAAGGCTGAACTTTTTGGTGCTGTGCACAGGAGGAAGAGGTGGGAGTGATGGATGCTGCCTGGCCATGGTGGGCAGCTGGAGAGCCCTGGGAAGGAGCCCAGGTAGTGGTCCCCACACTTCTCAACCTCCTTAGCTACTTCAGGTGCTTTTTGTAGGTGTGTTTGCTATTCCCCATGGACATTCTCACCCGTCTCCCAGTGCGCACAGTTTTGCACAACATCCAAGTCAGAGAATTGTCCAAGCCCACAGTGTTAGAAAAGGTAGGACATTATTTTTGCTGCCACAAGAAAGACGAGTGTCCCTGTGTGGCTGAGGAGTCTACCAAAGAGGTAGAAATATTTCTTGTGTGACCAGGACCAAACCCTCTGCCTTTTGCCCCAGAAGAGTGAGACTTGAGCTTGGCTTCTCACGCTAGTGCAACATCTCTGCTGCTCAGTTCCGTAACAAGCCACGGATAAGACAGTGGGGCTTACATTTCAGGACTTAAATATTCAATTAATCAATGGAATATTCCATTAGTGTAATAATCACTTGGCATCGCCTGATCTATAGGTACATCTCAGCTGGGCCTCACAAATTGATTTCTGATGAAGTTCTAATTGACTGCACAGGCAGAAGAGGGCCGGCCTGAGCACGTCGAAGCAGGGCTGGTAAAGGCTCTGGCAGCACCACCTCCCCCCAAGGAAGGGGGAAAAGCGGGGGGAGGTGTGATTTATGCCCCATTTATCATGACAGCCTCTACCCTATCCCGTTTTATTGCTCCCAAGTGAGGCATGAGAGCTTACAGCTTTAATGCAGAAATTTGCAGGCAGCCGGAGACCCCCGTAAGCTGCTGACAGCTGCTTGTCACTTATGCGGTGGGTGCCAGGGGTACCCTAAATCCTGAATCTCCTAACACAGGATGCAGCCGTGCCACGAGTCCTGTGGGGAGGCCTCAGGTTTCCTCCGGCACGTGCTTATTCTCTAGCTGGGCTCTGCCACCCCTCTCCATAGAGGTGTGGGGGTTTCTTCCTGCTGATGTGGCTCAGAGCATGAGGGGATGGATGTGCCTGGAGGCAGGCAGTGGGTGACCCACATGTGTCTTTCTTTCTTGGCCATCATGCAGCCCCGTATCTTGCATTCTCTCCTTCCTGGGTTTGGAGGTGGTCCCTGAAGGAGGGTGGCACAGCAGCAACCATCTCTGTTGCCAAAGAATTATCACAGAGTCATAGAATCGTTTGGGTTGGAAGGGACCTTAAAGACCATCTAGTTCTAACCCCACTGCCATGGACAGAGATACCTTTCACTAGACCTCCACGCCAAAGACCTCCAAAGGCTCTAACATGGCCCTGCCATAAAGACTTAGTCAAACCTTGCCTGTGTTGGCAGCCTGGCTGTGGACTTCCCTCGCTGGAAGAGCTGATGGTCGTGGCAAACCCTAGGAGAAGAGTGTGACTTGTCTGGAGGTGCAGGCACTCAGAGGTTCCAGCCTCCTGCTGGGGTGGGAGTGCCAGCCAGGTGCTGTGTGTTGCACCAGGGGATGTTTGGTCACCCCGAGGCCACTCCTGACTACCACAGCCACACACAGAGATGTGCAGGGGCACAAATGACTCAGCACGAGCTGCTGTGGTGGTGAGCACCAGCACACCACGGGCTTGTGTGCAACACCAGCCCTTCCAACAGCCCCCCGTTTCTGCCCAGACCCTCACTGCTGGCTCCCTCTGCACTCTCCTGCTAAAAGGGAAGGTTTAGAGGTTTCCCACTCTGAGCATCAGTGGCGGGAAGGGGACACGATGCTTGTCTCCAGGTGTGGGCCGACTCCTCCTCTCCTCCTACCTGTGTGGGAACTCGTGGCTGAGCTGGGTAGGGGAAAGGTGACAGGCAGTGATTTCAGGAAAACTGCAAACAACAACATCAATGAAACCAATCAAAACATGTGTGGCTGGCTGCTGAATTTTAAGAGAAATAGCTGCATTTTCAAATATACGGGAGCGACCGTAACTTCTTCTCCATCCTCTGCCTGCATTAACTTAAGAGACAGCCGGGTGCTTAAAGGTTACTTTGCAGGCAATGACTGTTCTGTAAAGGGCTGCTCATCTCTTACAGAGATAGGTTTTCTTTTATTGAACATCAGGCAGAGTGGATGAAACCTGATAAAAACCACAGAGTGATAGCTTTTCCACCCCCACCCCCTTTTGCAGTGAGGAATAATAACCAGCAAAATAAAAAGGCACTTGCCTCACTGTATGTCTGTTTTAAGCAACGGCTTTGTGTGGCAGGGAATGCGGCTTAGGTAGATGCCCAATTAGAAAGATTTTGTTGGAAGACCTCTGAATCGTCAGATCTGAACCTCTCTCTGCACCATCACCATTTCCATCACTGTTATTTCAAGCCTCGCCTACTTACGGTACAGAAAGGAGTTTTTTGGTAGTTGAAACACCATGTGTGGCGTTTATGTGACAAAACTGTCCCCAGGATCATTAGGGTTGGGTGGGCAGCATGGTTTGGAGGGGTGGTTTCCTCCAGATCCTGGGAGTCCGTGAGTCACTTTGGGTTGTGTCTCCTTCCTGTCAATAAGGAAAGGTGCTCTGGGATTTTTGCAGCTCCACCCAGAAGAGATTTTTGGCTCCAAAAAAATTGTAATAGCAGCCTCCTACATGGGGAAGATGATTTTCCCTCATACCAAACCCAAGGTGGTGGGCTGTGAATCAAAGCCTCTCTGCGGCTGTAGTTGCTGGTTGCTTCAGAGCAGTCTTGAGCGATGAGGTTTGAATGATTTCTGGTTTGCTTGTTTTTGCTATTTTTTAAGTGAGTGTTTTTAATTACTTGGTGAGCAGAGCCAGGAGTATAACCCATGCTGGAAATCCAGCAAGAGGAGCAAGGCTGCAAGTGGGGAAGAGCTCAAGGAGGTGAAACCCACGCCTCTGATGTGGAGGGACCCTTCCAGCAGCTTCTCCCTTCCCCTGTCTCCACCTGACATCCTCTCAGGAGATCCCTTCCCCACCCAGCCCAGGCACCTGGCAGAGAAACCTCCTGCCAGCAGCCCATGAGTTCTCGCCTTGGGAGACATTAAGACTTCCATCCTTGAGGAGGGAAACCCCTCTGGGGCTGTCCCCAGACTTCCCTCTCTGTTTTCCTAAGCACAGGACATGGTTTGGTGGCCATCCAGCTTGTTAACAGGCTCAGCAGACTCACAGGGTGTCTTTTGGCTGTCCCTCCTGGGATGCACATTGGCTCCTGGTTATGTTTATTGTCTGTACATGGAGCAGACCACACGTGTGGCTTCAGCATGGCCAAAGCACAGCCCTCAAGAGCTGAGCATCCTCGGGTAACCCCAGCCTGCTCCTGGTTACTGCAGTGGCTGAGGGATGAGGATGCAATGAACAGAGAAAAGTCCTCTCTGACCCTCCAGGACAGGATTTGGCCATAATTGTGAGCATCTGGTGCTTATATCCACTGTAGAATGAGAAGGCCCTGATCTCCAGAGCTGTCAGCCCTAATTTTATCGGCAACATGAAATTTAATTAAAAATCACATTATTTTTTTTTCCAGAATGCTGTGTGTTTGTCCCCCTCCTTTCTTTGAAAGCTGCACGACATATGGGGCAACCACGCTGCGTGTGCTGAGAAAGCATGTCCAGTCCTCCATGTGTCACAGATTCCCACACAAATATGGAGACTATTAGGCAGAAGTTATTAAATGTCATTATTAATACACTGGAATGTGATGGGAGGGGATTTATTTTTGTGCCAGAGCCTCGCACGTACGCTCCCACCATGACAGGGAGCAAGGGGAAAGGGGAGTTGCCCACAGCTGAGCTGTGGAATGAGGTCCTGAGCTATAGGTACCAGACCCGTGAGGCTGATGTGGTGCCAGGTCTGTGGGAAGCCCTTGGTGAAGCCTGCTTGGCTTTTTCCCGGGCACCTGGTTGTGGGGAAGTCTGAGAACAAAACCACCACTGGGAAGACAAAGGCTGGTTCTGGGATTTCTGTCTTGTCCACTGAAAAAAAAAGAGAAAGAAGAAAAGAAGGAAGGAAAGAAAAGCCCCTTCAGATAGAACTCTAAACATCTGATTCAGAGAGAAATGAGCAGTGGAAAGAACTGCTTTGTGCAAGTCTTGTAGACAATTTAATCCTTCCCCCTGGGCAGGATTGTCTCTTGCCTGTTGTCTCACACACACTCTGCTGCCCTGGCTACGTCTGGCCGAGCTGCTTTCCTTTCCCCAGCATCAGAAGGGCTCTGCCCTCAGCTCCTGCCGCGGTTTTTCTCCACCCCTGTCTCTTTGAGATGCTCTCCCTGCCAGGTCCCACCTTTGGCTGTGGCTGGGGACCGTGTCTGGAGATAATGTTTCTCATCAGAGTGATTTTGGCTTTCCCCCTGTAGCACTCCCAGTTTGCTCCTGCAGCCTGGTTGTAGGGCATGAGCAGGGATGGACTCAGACCCTCCACCTGCTGTTGTCACCAGCATCCCTCTGCGTCCATGCAGGACATCCTTTTCTCTCCCTCCTTCCCAGGGGATGAGTTTCAACCTCTCAAAGAAAAACACTCTTCCTCCATGTTCTTCATTGTTTTCTGTGCAATGAAATACAGTTTCTCTCCTAAACGAGGCTACAGGCAGTTTATTAGCTTCACTAATTAACCCATAATCAGCGTTTCGTTCTCCTCTAATCACACCCTCGGTTCAGGGAGTGCAGCCCTGCTATAGCACATGTATTTATAAAGGGGAAAAAAACCGGTGTGTGACACGCCACGAGCGCTCCTTGCAAGGATGATGTCAGTTCATTCAGGCACGTGGTGTGATCTGTCTGGCGCAGGGAACAGGGGGCTCAGGTGACTCCAAGGGGTCACAGTGACCTCTGGAGCCTATCACCTTCTGAGCACGGGTTCAGTGGCCACTCAGGTCAGTAATGGCTGGCTGTCACTGCTGGTCAGCAGTGGTTTGGGAGGCAGCGAGGTTGGAGAAGAAGCAGATTGGGAAGTTGTGTATTCTCTATCTCTGCTTAAGCAGAACTGCTCCCCAGGGGGTCATTTTTCCCCTAACGTTTCCAGCTGGGTTTTCCTGTCCATCCAGCAGTGATCTTTCCATGAATCTGTCCCAGGTCTGCTGAAAACAAACATTTTGGGGAAAGCACCCGTGCTTTTTAATTTATTACTTTTTTACCTTTACTGCACCAAGTACCACCTTCCCCAGCACCTGCCTTTTGCCCTACCCATCTTCGTGGGTGGATGCTCAGTTCTCCACTCTAGCCAAGTAAAATGGAGTTAGCTTCTTTAACATTTCCTTGTAAATCAGATTTCTGATTATTGCTGCTGCCCTCTGAACTCCCTCCAATTCGTCACTCTATTCCTGGTACTGAGCTACACCGACCATGAAGAGACAGTGTTTGAAAACATCCTCAACCCGGGTGGCGATCTAATGAGACAGCATATAAAAATATCGTTACATGGCGAGCTGAAGGCATTGTGCAGCTCTGTAATCATTTTCAAGATGGTAAAATCATTCTGCAAGGACAGCCTGTCTCCGCTCTGATAAAATCAGGGCCAGAAAGGCAGTCCAGCTTGGAAGAACAAATTGCAGAGTTGTTTTTTTTTTTCTTGTTTTTTTTTTTTTTTTTTTTTTTTCCCCCAGGATTGTTTTTTAA
>VZTE01001668.1:368423-381364 GCA_013397775.1 Eulacestoma nigropectus
AAAAAATTGAAAGGGTTTTTTTTTTTTTCTTGTTTTTTTTTTTTTTTTTTTCTTTTTTCCCCCAAGGATTTATTTTTAAGTAAGGGAGCTGTGACAAAGTGGGACAGATGTTGAGAAGAAGTGAAACCAAAGTGGTGGTGTTTTAACCAAGTGGAAAGGGGATGGTTTAATCCTCTGCTCCCTCTTTGGTTCCCTGGCTGTCCCTGCAGTGCCCTGACACGTGGTGACCCAGGCGTCCCCAGCCACCCTGGGCTGCCAGCGTTCTCTCTGAGCCTTTTTGGACCCACAGCTGAAGCCACTCTCTGCTTCGTCTCCCACAGTAGGTGGGTCCTTCCCACATCTCTCTGCTTTGCTGTGAAGCTGCTCTTGTGTTTCCAGTCTGCTCTCCCTCTCCATGTCTGTGAGACTTGCTGTGTGTGAAGGGAGATGAAGAGAATGAATCGGGCCAAGAAGACACTGGAAGAGCCAGGTGAGGAGGCCACACCTGTGCTAGAGGTGGGTCTGTCTTGATGTTCACCAGTTTGCCCATCTCTGGGGCACCTGGGTGGTGAAGGCTCCACAAAACAGCCCCCAGTGTCCTTCCACCTTCCCACCCCATGAGCACCACAGACTTTTCTTCTCTTCTCCCCCAGTATCTTCCTTGCCTTGTTCATTGCCATCTTGTAAACTGGGGAAAGGTGAATTTAATTACAGGCTAAAGAAACTCACAGTGCGTTTCCTGAACAATCTGAGTTAAGAGAGGGTACTTCTGTTTACAGATCCTCTTGGCATTGGTGGGTTTTTTTGTTCCTCTCTCTTTTGCCTGGTAAACATGTATTGCATAAATCCTTGGCATGTTTGTGGGATGCTCAGAACATTGTCCTGACTTGCCATTGTTCGGGTTAATTTATTCTGGGTTAGACTTCACCCTTTGGAAAGGGTCCAGAGACTTGGTGATGTAAATCTTCCTGATTTATGTCTCCCTCTCTCAAGGGAAAAAAAAAAAAGAATTTAAGGAGTCCCAAAGACAGAAGAATTCAGAACAACTTGCACCTATCACTTGCCCCTGATAAGGAAAGTTGGAATGATTTGGGGTTGGTAAGCACAGACCTTTCATCTGTTTGTAGAAAGAAGGAAAATTAAATCTCATGGCCTGTTTGTGAAAGGAAATTGCCCAGAATAGCTCTGACAGAAAAAGCTATTCCACAATAGCTCCCCATGCGGACACTCAAGCCACTTTGTTCCAGGCTAATTAGTGTGCTTCCAAGCGGGGTAATTATCCTGGAAGGGAAATCTCTCTTCTCCCACGAAGAGTGTCTACACAGAGGTAACTGTTTGGGAATGACACAAGTGGGCCATCTGACACCGCGGCTGCTCCACCGGCCAGCGTTCCCTCATCGAGACATCCTGGGCTTGGAAAGGTCCCACCATTTGTGGGTGGGATGTTTTGGGGAGTGTTTGGAGGAGGGCTGGGGAAGGAGGGAACAGTGTGGGTGTATCTGGCTGGTCATCCAGGTCAGGTGGGCTTGGGTGGACTTCCCCCGTGTGTGCTTACCGGCCCCAGAAGAGGCAGTGACTCAGAAATAGGAAAGGATTGCACCAATCCTGTTATTTCATTTAGCCCTTTTTTTTACGCCGCTGTTTTATGACCACACTATTAAATGTCTGCTCTGAGGGCTTTTTCTCTTCTCTCAGATCATCTCACTTTTTTTTCTAAAAGCATTCTTTTTTTTTCTCACCTACTTTGCTACTGACTCACTGGAGAGCCTAGATTTAGTCTGAACGTTTCTCAGGAGACTGCTGGGTGTCTTACGTGGCTCATTCCCCACAATTCACAGAGAAGTTCTTTGAATGAAAGATGAGGACTTCTGCCAGCAGGGAGCTGCACCCAAGGGGCGACCACTTTGCCAAAGCACTGGACTGGTTTTGAGTTCCTGGAGATGGCTCTGCCCTTCTCCATGCTGCTTGCACCAGGCTCAGAGGAGGCTGACCCAGGTTACACCTGAGGTCAAGTCTCCCAGTAGCAACAAGTGTGAGGATCTGCATCTCTTGGAGCAAACCTCCACTTGCCTGCTTGCTCTTTGAGTTGCTCCTGGCAAAATATTCGTGATGAAACTACAGCAGAAATAACAAAGGAGATCCTAGGATCCATCTCCATCCAATCCAGGATTCTGGAGATGTTTTATGATCTGGGCTTGATAGATATGGCTCAGCCCAAAGCGACCTTGTGGCTGCAGTTTTGTCTTGGAGCTGTGGAGAGTCAGCTCAGTCTCTTGCTCTTCACACATTGTTTGGGAGAAGGGAGGCAAAGTCCTGCACTGTTTTTCTGGCATTTATAGTCCTTTACTGCTTGGGTTATCTTCCCCCAAGGCTTAGCCCTGAGCATGGGGTGACCTGGTATTCGGAGGGGCAGAAAGAGGGGCTAGGAGGGTTGAATGTCCCACAATGGATCTCTTCCTCCTGGATAAAGTTCAAAACAACTTCATAAGCATTTTAGTGTTAGTCAGAGAGATTCTCCACGACCATAAACCCTGGCATGGACTGTAATTACACATGATCTGCCCACTCTGGAAAATTGATACTGACATGGTCCACTGGGCCTGTGTCCCTGTCAAAATGCAGATCAGCCATTCCGTGTGGGACAGAGCACTAAATGAAAACGGATGGGAACATTTTTTTCATTAATGATAACTTCTGTCTCCTTAAACTCAGACCACACAGGGTCCCGGAGAGATTCTAGGGGCATGTGATGAGAAATGAAGTGAGTTTCTTGGGTATCTGGCTGGGATGTGTCCCCGCTTGAAAGAATTTGGAGTGGACTCACTGCAGACCATGGACTCTGATCCTGGGATCCCTCCTCCACTTTGTCCCTGTCTCTTTTCAACTCGGAAAGAAGACAAAACTGGAGAAAGCAGTGCCTGAAAGAATTAAGAGGGGAGGCTGATAAGAATTAGGGGCTGATGTGGTTCATTAGTAGCAGAACTGGTCTTTGTGACCCGTAGGGCCTGGGCAGGCCATATCCCAGAACTGCAGCAAGGAGAGGGGAAGTGTCCCATGGAAAAGCAGGGCAGTTTTGTTGAGAGGTAGCAAAGGAGCCTGAGGAGCATCTCCTGCTCCCAGCCCTGTCCTGGCCCTGCCACACCAGCCCAAGAGAGGCAGGAGAGACTGGAGAGAGTGGCAGCATTGGGGGATCCTCAGTTTCCCTCCATCGAGGGGGAGAGGTAAAGCGATTGCTGCCACTGAACATCAGTCTGACACCTCTTCAGTACCTGCAGTGACTGTTATCTCCTTATTCTGAGAGATGATTATCTGAAAATAACTGTGCACCACCAACTACAAGATCTTGTCTCTGCAGAGGAGTCCTCTCCCCTTCCAGCAGCAGGCTGGAGCAGGGAGCAATTGGGGGATTCCTTTGTGGCACCCCAACCTCCCCAGCATGGTGCTTTCTGCAGCCACCAAACCCAGCCAAACCCCAAAAGCAGCTCCCAAAAAGACAACACAGGGAGCAGTGTGGCCGGGGCAAGGCAGCAGTGACAGCTAAGGAGCAGAAATTTGGTTCGAAGGAGCAGGGGGGCTTTGCAGTTGCACATTTTTGTGATTGCATCAGGGTTTATAGGCTGCATCCTGGGGCTCCCACCTCTTTGTGGCAGGAGCAGGGCATCCCACAACCAGCTCTCCATCTCCTGGCAGGGCCTCGCTGAAGCGGCGGCTCCTCGGGAAGCCCACGTCTGGCAATTTATCTCCCAGACATCTTCTGTGTCTCTGTATCTTCCTTCTGAGCTGACCCCTTGCTCCAGCTAAGATTTTTCTCCTCCTGAATTATATTTCATCTGTCGAAACTGGAGAGATGAGCCGTGTGGAAATTTTGCAGATCTGCCTGATTTCTGCCACTTTATCCAAGCTTCACCCGCTTCAAAGGGTGCAAATGCAAATATTGACAAGTTCAATAAAAAGACCCATCTAGCAGGTAAACAGCTAAACAGGCTGTCTAATGAAGGGGTGCAGGGAAGGTACTTGAAGAGAAAATCAGCATTTTTAACTGATTTTTACATGCTGGCCTCTTTCCTAAACCCTAAATAAACCTGAAATGTGGGCACAGGGAATTGTTACCCTTCCTCAGCCCTTCCCAACAGCCCTTCCCAGCCCACCTGGGGGAAGCAGCTTTCCCCTTGGGGCTGGAAAGCCAAAATCCCCTGTGTTTGCTGAGCTCAGCACCTTCCATGGAGCAGCATCAAAGTGATAACGGCCCAGGTCCCCCAACTGCCCCATCACTTGGCAGTGCAGCCCTGCCTGCAGCCGTCCCTTTGCTCACTGGTACCCGATAGCTTAATTCAGCCCTTCCTTAATGACATTTGCAAAGATTTCCACTGGAGCAGGATGCTGGCCGCAGTTTCCACCATGCTCCCAGCCCATGGATGTGCTCTCCTCGTCCCGGATCGATCTCCAAATCGGAACTGGTGCTGTTTGATCTGCTCATTGCGATGCAGGGGAGGGGAGTGAGTCCAGGGAATGAGTCTCTTTGGAATTAAACCTCTCTAATATGATTACAAATGGCTGTTAACCCTCATGTCAATGTGAAGGAATGCTGTCTAGTGGTGGTGGGGGAGAACAAGACATGCAAGTCCCTCCTTTCTCTGTGCTAAATGAAAACGAGGGGTGCTTGTTACCCATAATCAGGCTTCCCCAGCTCCCTCACAGGGGGTTAGGATAGTTACTGCATGTTTGCAAAGTGCTTTGAAGAAGAGAAGCATGCTGTAAATGCTGCAGGCACCATTGCTCCCAGTGCTGTTTTGCTCAGGTGAGAGGGTTTGAGCTTTGGGACATCTTCCATCCGAGGATTTCACAGCACGCCTCCTCTGTCGAGCAGATGCACAGGGTGCAAATATCATTATCATGGCATTTTGGCAAATGGAGAAACAGGGATGCAGAGCACAGGGGAGCTGCTGAACATCTCTCACAGGGTTAGGATTAGGAAGGAAGAGCCCTATTCCACATGCTGTTGTGATCTCCACCTGGGAGATACTCGGACTTGAAGACACCGGTGCTTAGCATGTGCTGACTGACGATGCTGCTGTAGGGGCACAAGGTTCTCTTTGGAGGCAAAGTTCAAAACCTGGCTTTTTCAAAAACTGCCATGTGCGGGATCAGGGTTAAAATATTGTCTGGACCATTAGCTTTTTCATCTGAAGGACCCAGGAGAGACCCAAGTGCTCAGCTCTGGCTGTGTCTCTCCCCCAAATCAAGTCAAGCCTCAAGCTAACCCTCCTCCTCCTCCAGCATCCCCCTGAGCCTTAGGAGGAACTGGAGCTACGGCAGGTGATGGGGCTGTTTCACCCCAGCAGTTTCCCTGGTCTGGATCAGAGGACCCTGGAGCTGTAGTTTTGTTGGAGACACCATCTCCACTCCACAGGGCTGCCCAGTGCCAGGAGGGGCGGCTGCCTGGATCCAAGCTGAACATTACACAGCAGACGCTGATGAAAACTAATTTTCCCCCAACCTTCTCATTTTGTCTTCACAGCAGAAACGTGAGGCAGGCTGCACAGAAAAGAAGAGAGCTGTACCAGAACAAGGTTGGCTTGGTTCCCACTGCCAGTTTTGTTCCCTCCATCAACAATCAACCAGGACAGGAGCATCTGCTTCATTCAGAAGGGTTCTTAAGCATCATCTGTGCACCCCAACACAGAAGCCATGAGCCTTTTCCCCCAAAATTCTTATCAGTTCATGACTTCTCAGCCAGAGAGTGCCTGCAAAACCCATTCTGGCCTTAATTTCTACAAAACTCCATGACATCCTTGGCATGGCCAGGGACAGATGGAACCACTGTCTCCTGAGCTGAAATGGGGATATCTGCAGAGCCCAGGGGTGTCTCCAAGGAAGATGAGCAGAGGGTGGGAAGGCACGTGCTCGAGGATGGGCCATGGAGGGCGGGGACAGCAGAGGCACAGGACATTCTCAGAGCACAGACAGCAACAGCCTTGTCCATGCTTCTCCTTTCTCCCCTGTGACAGCTTGACAACCTAACAGGAAAAATGAAGTCAGTGAAGGGAGAAATGCTATCAGGAGCCCCGTGCTAAGAGGGCAGACAGGCCAGATTGGAGGAAAATGAGAAGCTGTCCGGACTAATGCAATCATTTATCACATAATCTTGCTCAGCAGTTGGGCGGGGAGTTTGGCAGAGCCTGGCACTCAAAGGAGGCTCTCTTGGCCCCTGGTACCCCGTTCCAGTTGGTGAGGGTTGTTTCCCCTGGATTCTTCAGGGCTTGAGGTTTCCGTTTCACCACCTTGATGTGCTTGTGGTACCTACCTGCCTCCCTTTGCTCTCGCTGTTGTCCCTCACACACTTCCCTCCTCCCCAGAGCCAGACTGGGGCTTATGCTGCTTCACTGTGGACCCCTTTTCAGAAAAGATGACACCTTGTCGGGTCATTGCTCGTGCTGAGATATTTCATCACCAGGCCATTGTGGCTCCACGCTGCGTTAGCCACTTGCCTGGAACCCGGATTTACTGCTTCCTCATCCCTGCCCATAAAATGAGGCATTGCTGAAATGCCACTGCAAAATGGGGTCAGCACGAGAGCGTTACCAAAAGGAAGCAGCAAGGGAATTTCCCTCCCTGCTCATGTTGCATCTTAGGGTTTGCTCCGCCTTTGGGCCATATGTGATCCACACCCCAGGGGAACGGCCGGACATCAAAGGGTGACTTCTGGCGAGGATGAGCTCATTTGCCCCTGCTCGACCCTTTCTGCGAGCAGGGGGGGTGGGAGCTCCGTGACCACCCAGCAGCTCTTCCCCGGCCAGGACTCTGAGGGTCTGGGGCAGGAACCCCACTGGCTGCAGCTGCTCTGGCTCTGTCAGGACCTGCTCTTCCTCCCCTGAAGCCTGCAAATCAGAGGAGGACCTACATTTCCCGTTAGACCCACGAATCCCCTGTGCTGCCAGCATGGCACTCGTCACTGTTCAGTCCAGCAAGGCAGCATTTCCCCCTGTGGATGTGTTATCTGAAAAGTTTGCACATAAAATTTCCGCACCTGGCTGCGGGACCGAGATTCCCACTGAGCCACCTCTCCTTCGCAGCCGATGTTCGTGGGCTTTGCCATTAACATCATCTCCTGGATCTCTGGGCCAGTGATGATGTGCCAAACCATACAGCTCATTTGTACAGCCCCTCACAGCCGAGCACTTAGCTGGGTAATTACCACAGGATGAGAAAGCCGATTTCAGCACCACTCTTGGATTTTGTTGTTTGTTTCTTTTCCGAGGAAAAGCAAATCTTCAGGCACTGAGAGATGAGGGCTGGGCTGGTGTGCAGGGCATGGCTCAGGGCTGGAGAGCAGAGCTTCAAATCCTCTGTCTGCTTGAATTATTTTCCCTCCTGGACACTTCAGCATCCCATATTCCTGATGCTCCATCTGCAGACCCTCTCCCTTGTGTCCTCTCACCTTTCCTGGCTGTGGAAAACAGCTTGTTTCCAAGAAACATTTTGGCTGGGACAGAGCTTTCAGCACTGTTGCAGCCAGGTCCAGCAGTTATTCCTCCTTCAGCTGGACTCCTGGATGGGCCCCTCCATGTGTCCAGCTTCATCGCCATCTCCTCACCACCCCATTTCAGACCATCTCCAGCTTGTACTTTTGACGGGGAGCTGCTCTTCTCTGAAAGAGCTCTGTGCCCTTTCTTCCCCCCAGCACAGCCCGAATCCAGCTGGAAGAGGTGGAGCCCTTCCATGCCTGGTGAGATCCTCCTCAGACAGAGCTGATCCCCCTCCAGCCCTTGCACTTCCCATCCACAGAGCCACCCAAACAGCTCCAGACCTTCCCTCCCTCTCTTGCAGAAGAACCATCAGGAAGAGAACTGGCAATTCCAAGGGAAACACAGCCCCTCTGTGGCACTGGTGGAGCCTCCCAGGGTTTTCCAGCTCTGGCTGTCTGCTGAGGCAGTGTTGGTTCAGGTCCAAGGAAAAGGGGGAGGTTCTGTCAACAAGAACCCCGTGATGGGGATCCATCAGGCATGTAACAACACCAGCCACCTCTTGTCTGCCTTAACAATGGAGAAACAAAATTTCTTGGATCCCTGCGTCCTCTAGGAATAGGGAATGTTAATTGTTATTAATGGCACCCTGTGACTTTTATTATTAGCAATTCTAATTAATTGTATTATTACTCTTTCCTCTCTTGAAGGTGCTTGGGGGTGGCACACACAAGTGATGGACATCGCTTTCAATGCAGAAAGGGAAAAGAGGGAACTCAGGTGATGGTATTTGGGTAACATAAAGTGGCAGAGGTGACAGGAAACCTGGAAGGCTGGTTCTAGAGGGAGCAGGGATTGGCAATGCCAGCACCAAACCCTCCATGGGCTGGGTGGTGTAATTCAATGCATGGCTTTGCTATTTTCCAACTATAAAGACATAAAAGACTAAAACTAATCCTTAGTCTCAAGACTCCTTAGCTGTTAGTGCCTGAATCAATGGTGAGTCTCTCTAGGTTTTTGGACAGGCAAGGCTAAGGCCAGGAGAAAACTGGCAGCAGACAGTCTCTGCACATGGCACAAGAGTGCCTTTGTCCCCAAATCTTTGTCTCATCACACTCAGTCTGACAACCCACGGAGATGCCCAGCACACCTGTCCATCACACCAGTTCCTCCTTGCCTCGAGCTCGGCATGAGATGGTCTCCCTTGTGGTGAGACCCATCATTAAACGTATGGCACAGCACCAGTTCACCAAAAATAGCTCTGGAGAGAGAGAGCAGCGTGCGTGGGGCCTGTGCGCGCGCGTCTGTGTCCACAAACCCATTTGCTGCTTAGGTGTCAGAAATAAATTTTACCACTGGAGTCTGCAGCATCTGATTAGTGAATTATTCAGTTTGGAGATTGCCTTCGCCATGACCTCATTAGTAACCCCGAGGTGAGCGGGACGCATTAGAGTAACCACCAGGCTGTCACTGAGGAGCAGAACTGGGGCATTAAAATGGATTAAAGTGCTTTACCAAGAAGTGCGGCACAACTCATAAAAAAAAAAAAAAAATGGAGAAGACGAAAGGGAAAAGAGACAGGAGTAGAAGGGGGAGAAAAGAAAGAAAGAAAGACCAATAAAATAAATAAACAAACCATCCTGGCTGGCAGCCCGAGGATAAACAGGCAAGCAGGTGGAGGGGTGCAAGAGTTCCGATGTCTGGCAAAGCACGAGCCTTCTCTGAAGCCAGGGCAGGTCTGCGGTTGGGAAGAGGCATCTGCAGGGCTCTTCACTGTCTGCTCTGCCAAGGGAGCCCAGCACCTGCTCAGTTAAAGCAGCCCTTCCTGCCAGCCAAGTTCCCCTGGCTGCCCAGGAGAGCTTCCTTTTTGACCCCCGTTGGGCTGGCACTCAGCCTTGGACCTCCTCTAAGTCAGGGAGGTGATGTGCAGCTGAAAAGAAGGTCCTCACACGGACCTCTACAAGCTGGTGCTCACACTGGAGTCCTCAGTTGTTCCATGCTGCTGGCTGCAAACAGGAAGCTGGTGGGAATGTGCACGTCCCCCAAACCTGCCCGTTTGTGGGGCTTACTCAGCTGACATGGGGAGGAAGTCTTGGCCCACGGTCATCATTCAAGGACCATGGTGACCCCTTTGAAGGGGGCACGATAGAGGGAGGTGGGGTGAGATACCCCATTTTGTCTCTTCCTGACAAGTCTGCAGAAGGGGAAGGGGGATGGGTTTGTACCACACTCCCTCAGGGTCAGCTCTTCTTTCCTGGGGGGAGGCATCGGCTGATGTGAACAGCTTTCATCTGGGGATGGGCCCGGTGACTGATGTGGTCGCATTTGTTTGCTCAGCAGCAGTTGCAAATAATGGATGCTAAAAGGCTTTGTGGTTCATTGATGGCCATGCTCATAACCACACGTTCTTCATCCAGTTCTGGGGGAGAAATGCAGTGCTCTCCATTTAACTTCTCGGGTCCTTAACCCTGCTTTCAACTTGATGTGGCCTTGGTCCTTTCTCTGTGCGCACAACAGACCCTCTTGGTGAGAGATGCTCCAGCCTGGTGGCTGGACCCTGAGAAGAGATCATCCAAGGGTCTGTTCCTTCATCCCACCACTGCAGCTGCTGAAACCTTGGACTTGCACCCGTGGAATGACCCAGACCTTTATGGGGTCGCTCCGTGGCCGTGCCTGTTGACTACACTTCACCTCTTCCACATCTTTAGTGACAATACTGGGAGCATCTTATTGCCAGCTCACATCAAGGACTGTCTTCTAAAGGAGATTGTGGGATGTCCCTGTGCCATCCAGTTCTCAGAGGCATGGTGAGCTCCCAGGTTACTTCAGTACAGCCAAGTGTTTACCTTCCATTTAGCTACATTGGTTGAGCTTGGGCCCATCTGTAATGGAGAAGACCCCTATTTAATACTTTCCCCAGTTGTCCCAACCTATCCATCGTAGGCCAGCTTTGCACCTGGACTATCTCTGAGGCAATGAAGGAATGGGAGCTTGGTGCGTGTCACTTCTTCTCTGTGGGGTTTTGGATACCTGGAACTTTACAGAGCAGGGCTGTATTGGCTGACCTTGCCCCATTTGAATCCATCAGGTATGCCCTGGCCTCTCTTGGGAGGCTGTAAGAGGAACAAGAAGGCTTAATGAAGGTAGGACACAACTACCTGAGTTTTATTAGGTTTAATTGTCCCTATTTTATTATACGTGAATGCATAAAGAACGTTAATTGAATCGATTTCAAATACCCAGGGCAAACAAGCCACTCGACAGAGACAAGCTGAGAAGGGAGCCATTCAGGCTGTCAGTTCCCCGGGCCTTTCCTGAATCCTCCCTCCTCTACCCACCAGGCGAGTACGGGAAATTTGTTCATTTATTGCTGCTTAATAATATATACTCATGCACCGTGTATCCCGAGCTGTTTGCATTGTCAAGCCGTGTGCATTGACGCGGAAGCTTTGCTCTCCCCTGTGTTGCTGCCGGTGTCATCTCCGGGCGTTCGCCTAACGATGACTTGACGGAGAGAAGGCAAAGATGCAGCAGAATTGAAAAACGACTGGGGCAGCCCAGCTCTCTGTCACCATCCTGGGAATTGCTGGACTGTGTTAATTGAGCATCTATCAGGGACACGCACGGGAGTAGATCCTCTCCCCGCAATTAAAGCAGCCACGTTGGCTTTGTTTTGAAGGCTGGCCAAATTTCAGTTCTGTGATTTCCAGGATGGTTGTCCTAGTGGCAGTCTCATCTCCCGTGAAGAATTGTCCTTGTCTCAGTTTAGCCATCTCCAAAAAATAATCAGCTTAAAACAGAAGAAAGTGCCGTATCAGATAAATAGAACACTCCTTGAATTTCATTTTCCTTTTTCCAGCCAGCCCCTTTTGATCTGCTGTGCTGTCACAGATACACAGGGACATGAAGGACCTTTCCCAGGATTCACCACTGTCTCAACAACTCCCCATTGGATCTGTGACTCTTGACATCTTCCGAACTTGGAGGCCAGGTTTATAGGGGGATTTTGAAGGACAGAAGATTTGCTCCCTTGTCTTATACATGGGTTTCTTTCTTCCATCTTGTGTTTCCCATGGGACCTGCTTGCAATCCATGTTTTCAGCGATGAACAGAGCTGCACATTGTCTCTCTTCACAAGAATTCTCCCAGCTCCAGTTACTTGCTTGGCTACTTGGAAAACCCCTTCTGGCTCCCTGGTGAGCTAGACTCACCTGCTGGTGAGTCTCCTTTGCACACAGCTCCTGGCCAGGCAGCTCAACAGGCTGCCAGGTGCTGCCTGCCTGCTCATGGGACACAGCTTGGGATGTGAGGGCAGATATGGGAACATCCCTCAGCATCCCCAGGTGTACCCTCCTCGGCACTGAATTATCCATAAGGAACTGTTCTCGTCATCGTGGATGGATTACCCACTGGACTAAAGCTGGACCTTCCTCATCCACTCACTAGATCTGGGCACTTTGCAAGGGACCGGTGTCAAAATCAACACAGGATGAGAGCCCAATCCCGTATTTCCTACATCCCAGCCCAGCAGGCACCAGCACCCTCCCCACACTGGTGTCCCCTCCAACTGCAATCAGCACCCAGCTCTGCCTCCAGCCCTGGAGCATCCTCTTCCCAGTTCCCCAGCAGCCAGAAGAGGGTGGCATCAATCCCTGCCTGTTTTGTAAAGCAAGGCTGGAGTTTTCTCTTGGCCATTTGCTAAACAGCTGGAGTGCTCCCTGTATCCAAGGAAACCTGCCTTAACCTGCTGCTTACAGGGAGGCTTCAGTTGGGCAAGTTTCTCTCGGCTCCCAGTGCTCCTGGGTTAAGGTTTTGGGAGGTGTGTGAGGTGAGATCTGCCTTTTTCTTGCCCTCCCAACCTGTTGTGCTCCCCACTTTGGAAACTGAGCCTGTGCAGAACAGAATGGGAAAAGCCCTGCTTTCCTCTTATTTTTTGCCACTTAGTTGCAGTTTCACAAAAACGGAGGCAGAGCCTGGAGGCTGTTTTTCTGCTTCTGTTTCGTTTTCCTTTCTTCTTCTTCTTCGTTACTCCCAACACTTCCAGTGGGCGAAGTGCAGTGTAACCACCCACCACAGAGAAGCTCTGTGCTGCATCTTCAGCTGGGGTCAGGTGTGGGAGCTGAGCATCACTGGGAGAGATGTGCATGAGAACTTGGGAGGAGGTGGAAAGAACCAAAATCCAGGAACTCTGGAGAGGCTGGGAGAAACCTGTGATATTGGATGTGTCTGTGGCTGTATCTGGGACCTTCCACCTCTCTCCCAGAGCAGGGAAGACTGCAAGCAGCAGGTGCAGCAGAGAGCAGGCAATGCTCTCAGGTTTGCTAGACCCTTTCTCTTCCACTGGCCTATGTTTACTCTCCAGATGTGGTTGGCAGCAGCTCCTTGTCCTGCCAAGCCATTGCTGCAGCCCTGATGCTCCAGAAGGCAGGTCTCTGCAGCACTTGAACCTGTCCCGTCCCATCCCATCCCATCCCCTCCCATCCCATCCCATCCCATCCC
>VZTE01001668.1:392159-447190 GCA_013397775.1 Eulacestoma nigropectus
TCCTCTTTTTTAGAAGCAGCAATCGGAGATGGATGTCTCTCTTTGCCCTACCAAGTGCACTTTCTGGAGGGTATTTTTGCTCTGGAGCATTTGGGGAGACTATCTGCTTTCGGTGCTGGCTTGCCCTGCTAATTGTCTTTGCAGCAAGACAGACATCAATTGCAAGAAGCCGGATGATGGGAACCTCTTCCCTCTCTTGGAAGGGCAGGATTCAGGCAGCAGCAATGGCAACACGAGCATCAATATCACGGACATCTCAAGGAACATCACTTCCATGTAAGTGGGGGTCCCCCCGGGCTCCCCCTCCCGCGGCAGGGTGCGGGCTGGGCTGCCCGTGCGGGGCTCAGGTGCCCCCGGCATCGCTGCACTGTCTGGGCTCAGCCCGACTCCCCGGGCAGAGGATGCAGATCCGGCTTTTCTCTTACCCCACCCCCCAAAAAAAACCCATAAAAAGCCCAGCAACAGTTTGGCCAAGGCTTAAGAGGAATAAAGTAAATGAGATCTGATTCCTTAGCAGGAGAGAGAGCAGCAGGCAAAGATGCTAAAGCTGCTGCTTCCTTTAACTGTTTGCTTCTGCAAGGGGAACGGGGACGCCACAGCCACACACCACCACATATTTACCCAAATTGGGCAAGAAAAGCAAGTTCTGAGCTGTTTTTTCTTTCTTGAGACTTTGGATCCGGTTAAAATATCATTATTTTTTACATCTGCACATTAGAAAATGCTCCCTTCCCTGGCCGAGTGTATCTGGGGATCTGCGGTTTCGCATTTTTAAGAGGAGGAAAAAAAAAAAAATAGGACAGTGAGATGTCCCTTAAGTAGCTTATTTAATTCACATTGTTATAATTTTGTAACTGGTCGTGGTGCCGTGATAGGATTTGTGTGTTTTAGGTTCGGGGTGGTGGCGGTGGGGAGAAGCATCGGAGCAGTGAGATATTTTTAGTTGAGCACTTTGCGTTTGTTTGCATGCTTGTTTATCTGGAAAATCAACTTGAAGTTGCATTATCCTTGTTTGGAGAGGCAGTTAGCAAAGCCCATGTTAATCTCATCGGTGTGGAGTCGAGAAAGGAATAGATTTCCTTCTCCTGAATCCATCATGCTCTGTGTGTGTGAAAAAAAAAATTCCTCATTGCTTCCAATCTCTGCTCTTTATTTTCCAGTACATTTTTGGGTGAGATGAACTCTGAGCCATTTCATTATTCTAATGCTAATTGAAATGTGAGCATTTAGGGAAATGTAGCCCCCAGAGCAAGTTGCCAGTGGGAGTTGAGCAGAGAAGAGGTGGAATCCTTTATTCTGGCAGTTAAATGCAGCAAGGTTTGAAGTGAGTAATGGAGGGTTATTTATTTATTTTTTTTTCACCTCGATGGCACGGTTGCATGGAGGGAGAGGGCTTTGGGTCTCCTCCTGAGGCTGTTTTATTTGGTCACAGTGCAATTGCAGCAGAGCCATGGAGTAATTGCAGTGCCTCTTTCGCGTCTCTGCTCATCACCTTCGCTGGGTAAAGATTATGGGAGCTGCTTTCCCCTCTTGCTTACAGGTTCATGTGATGGCCAAGCAGGTTTTCAGCAGGTCACTGACCCTGAATCCCCAACTCTGCCTTCCCCCTTGCCAGCAAACCTCTGCAAAAGCAGCAGGAATGGGGAAAGTAAACAAGTAAATGGGGAAGCTAATGCAAGGCTCCCCTTCCAATTGCCCCATATTTATCCTGTGTCGTGGTGCTGGAGTGTTTTCCCTGTGATGCTGGAGGGATGAGGGTGATGCTGGGGAAGTCGGAGAAACTCGTGTTTTATCCCTGTGCTCGCTGTTTGTTGTGGTTTAGTTTTAACCCTTTGGGGGCTGGGGAGCAGCAGGAAAGGCTGGGAAGGGTTTGGAAGCCACCAGCGTGAGCGAGTGTGCGCTGTCAGATGCACAGACATCTGAACTGCTGTGAGAGGTAGTATTACATGAGTGCTTTGTGCCCAGAAAATGTCTTTACTGCTTCGAAAATGAAAAATGCTGATAAGCAGTCCGTAAAAAGGAGAGGGGAAAAAAACCCAAAAACAAATGGACAACTCCGGAAACAGATACTGGGTATTTTTTTTGGAAGGGAGCTTCTCTTGAGTTGGGGAAGGAGAAGAAGGTGCCAGTTTTTGCTGGAATTCATATGCATCTCTGCTTCACACTGAGCAAAGCACAATCCTTCACCCCCTGCATCGCTGCTGGACCCGTGCCTCCCTTTTTGGGCTTGGGAGGGCTGAGGCACAGGACTGGCGTGAACCCCAAAATGCTCTCAGGGGCTGAGACTGAGCACGAATGAAAACTTTCCAGGAGGGTCTGCACTTACTGGGAAGGCAGCAGTGGTTTGTAGGGGATGCTTGTGGGAGCAGAGGGTTGATTTGTGTGGCAGGGATGCTTCCCAGCAAAGGAGTCACTGCTGGGAACCAGGGCTGAACCACGTTCACGCTCTTGTGCGGGAGGATCAGGTCCTGCACCCTTCCAGGCTGATGTCAGGCCTCTCCTTGCCAGCCCTGACATCATGGGTGTTGGGGTGAGGGTGCCTCGAAGCCCAGCCTGGTCATCGCTGAATCACTCCTGGCATGTGAGTCTGATTCAGCTGGGCAGGGAGCAGTGTTTTCCTCCTGCTTGCCATGCTCACCGGGGGCTTGGCCTCATTAGGCAGCTTGTGGGCAGCCAGTGGGCAAAAGCACCTTCTCCCACTGGGCTGGGGGCGAGCAGGGGAGGCTCAATCCTGTCCCTGTGGCTGGGAGATGCAGTGCCCCCGCTGGAACCTCCCCACAGGCCCTGGGGAAGGTGGTGGTCGCTGCTCCATCTTGTTGCTGGCGAAAAAGCAAATGGAGTGTGGGGTGGTGAAACAACCCTGCGACCAGGCAGAGCCTTGTTCACGTCCAAAAGAGAGCTCAGCTTCCAAATCAGGGCTCGAGTGTTGCTGATGAAAGACTGGGCCAGCGCTCATTCAGAGAGCTGGCTAAAAACTCACTCTGAGCCATCTTGGAGGGCTTGTCCATCTTACCCCCTTGAGCCAGGGCAAGACCCCTCCCTGCCAGCCCACCCCAACCCCGCGCTGGGGGCTGAGCCATCGGGAGCTTTGGGTTATATCACTTCTTAGTGGCTGATGAGAGCCCAGATGAGGACAACAGAAGAGGAACAGGGGGACACCCAGCCTGTAGTGCTGCTCAAGGAGGCTGGTGGGGCAGGCCAGCCCTATGGGTGCCCTCAGTGTGGTGCCCCACCATTGAGCCTCCTGTTGCACCCCTCAGTGGAACGGCCTTTGCTTCAATTGCTGGTGCTGCTGGCTTCCCACACATCCTCCTTTCGGTAAAAGTCAGGGCTGGGTGGCTCCTGCCCTGGCTGGGCTGGAGGGGACAGTGACACACAACTTGCAAATCCAGGTGGTGGCAGGTCAGCGGTGAAGCGGGGGAAAGGCAGGACGTTCCTGCCCTGAGATGGACGAGGAGGTCTGGTTGGCTGCTGTCCCTCTGCCCTTTCCCAGCGTGCTCAGACACTTACCCGATTTTGGGCTGCATCCCTGGAGATGCAGCTCCACACGCAGATCCCTGTGAGAGCTGCCAGCGGCCCTGAGTAGCCAGAGAGCCAGCTTGGACCTGGCTGAGATGGCTCCAGCTTGGAGTCATGCTCTGTGCTTCCCGCTCCCAGTTTCAGGAGAGAGCACCATGGGGTTGGGCTATGTCCATGCCATCGCTTTTCCTGTGCAGCCGGGTGGCCTTCGCTGTGCCCCCAGCCAGGCGTGACTTAGGGGGATGCTCAAGCTTCTCCCAGCCCATCCTCACCCCTGTGACATGGGGTTTCGCTCATTGCAAGACCAGATGCACAGGCAGAACTTCGATCCCAGGGCTCCCGCGGCACAGAACCCCCTCCGCCCCCGCGTGCCGAGCAGCCGGCGTGTTTGTCACCGCGGGTCCCCGGCCCTGGCACTGCGGGGGGCTGGCTGGCACATGGGGCAGCCGGGCTCGCCTGCGCTGCCGCGTGTCGGGGTGACGGCGGGTGCCGCGTGCCGGGGCGGGCCGGGGACTCACCCCGCTGGCAGCGTGGGCAGCGCCTGCGTGCGCCGGCACCGCGCGTGGGGAAGGACAGACGGAGGAGTTTGCCATCTGGGCCTCCCTACTTCTCAGCTGTTGCTATGGCACTGCGGAGATGCTGCTAGGCAGGCGGTGGTGGCCTGCGTGTGTCACCCCTGGGCTCCCTGGAGGTAGGGAGATGTCCCCGGTATAGAAGGCCTCACTCTTTACCCGGCCTCGCCAGGGGAGGATGGAGGTTCTCACGGTAAAACATGCTCGGTGGCTGGGTATTCAGGGTGTATCTGTGCAGCTCGTAGCTGCTTTCAACAAGGTGAGATGAATTCAGAGCAACCCAAGAGGAGGTGGCTCATTGTGGAGCACAGTGGGATGCAGGATTTTGGGGTCTCACTGGCGTGGGCAAGAGGAAGCATCTTGCTCCCCTCCATAGACAGGAACAGCATCTTCGTTCTTTCCTACCGGGCTGTCCCACCAGTCCACGGCAGCATCCGCTCCATCCCGTGGGCCTGGCCGGGGGTGGGAGAGCCACGTCAGCACTGGGAGCTGTGGGGGGAGCGGCAGCGCAGCCCCCACTCGCTGCGCGGGAGCCGGGAGCATGTGGAGTGGGGGAGAGCGAGGGGGTGCTCGGAGCAGCAGCACCCCTTCCCTGCTGGTGCGGGGAGAGCCGAGGCACCGGGAGTGCTCGTGTGTGCCCACGTCTGGGAAGGAGGGATGGAAGAAAGGGCAGGCCTCTTCCTGGCAGGGCTAGAGGGAGCAGAACTTGCTTTGGTGACCCAAATACCCATGAGAAAGGCTCCTGTGATGCTCAGATTGTTGACTGCTCTGCTTCAGACAACAGGAACAAACTTTTCCCCTCTCTGTAAATCAGCCACGTTGTGCCCAGTGTGCCTTGTGTACTACCACTCTCCAGAGATGAAGGGCTCTGCATTCCCAAAGCCTCCCATCTCCTGGTCCCAGAGGCTTTGGCTGCTCCAGAGACAATCCAAAAGGTCCCTAATTCAATCCGGCTTAGATTTGCAGGACTCTTGTTTGTGCAGAGCACCTATCCTGAAGGATATTAGGATCGGAGAGGCGGATGCAGCACCAAGCTCTGAGAACAGAAAAGGGTGCAGAGATATTTGGGACAAAGAGTTGGGCTGAGATATATGGTCTTGATGTTGTAGAGGTGATTTAAGCCAGGAGCACTGATCCGTATCCTCCCCCTTTCCTGTGGGCTGGCTGTTGGCTCTTTGCCCTGCTCTTACTGTCTTTCTCTCTGCTGACCAATCCTGGAGAGAGGCACTTTCCTGGCACAGGTGATGTCAGGTATTTCTTCAGGAAGGAGACAGTTTTGGTGCCTGCCAGCACTTCTCAGACTTTTTCTGAGCCAAACATGGGGCCTGAGCTGCTGGCCTGACAGGAGGACCTGGTGGCCCAGATTTTTTCATGGTGGATGTGACATCTCCCAAGTCCTTGTGTCCTGCAGGTTTTGGGGAGGTCTAAATTGGTTCTGACTGTTGGCTTGTCTCCTTATAGTTGGAGAGGTGAGACAGAGGTACTTCAGGTCTAGGACAGATGTTTGATAGGAGGAAGAAGAGACTGAGGAAGGAGCTGCCTTGCTGACCTTGGAGGCTCGGAGAGGTGTTGCCTCTGGCTAAGGGCTTTTGTAGAGCTCAGTTAGGAAAAGCTTTCTGGGTCTGCTTTTTGTTATCAGCTCACCCCAGTGAAGCAAAGCATCTTCATGTGCTGGGGCATGAGGCTGCTCGAGGTCTCCCACAGCCCTGTGACCATCCACACACCCAGAAATGCTGGGCCCTTTCAGTGAACCCCCCAAAGAGTCCCTGAGATGTCCCACGGGATCACCTTTGGGGAGCCCTGCAGGTAGATTGAGCTTGATGATGCTTCCCAGTGCCACCCTGGCACACCAGCTTGTCCTGCTCAGTAAAAAGCCCCTGCTTGGTGTTGTCCAGGAGTTTATGGCTGGATTTGGGGAACCCCATTTAGGGGGGCTGCTGACAAGTGGGGAATAAGCCAAGCCCTAAGCCTGCCAGGCTTCCAAAGTGAGTGTTACTAGTGCTTGTAACTCGGAGCGTTATTTGCCGGGCTCTGTGCGATAGCAGTAGTTCAGTGTTTCCTGCAGAGGGGGTTCCGACAGGTTGTGTAGGTGCTTTCTGAGCGGGTGTGTTTGACAGCAGCCTGCGGGCTCTGGTCTGCCCCAAATCCTCCTGCTCCCCCCTTTGCACCGAGGGGCGCACAGCAAAGCTGTCATCGAGGAGGTGCTGCGGGCGAGTTCCTCGCTCAGAGGCCGCACTTTGTGCCGTGGTTGGACACCGCAGCACTCTGTGAGGGGATGAGGACCAGCAGCTCGCTCTCCTCCCGTGGTTCTCCAGGTTCCCGAGAGCCACGCACACAGCACCAGCACTACGGCTGCACCGGGCTGCCCCCCTTATCCCCCAAAGAGGAGGCGCTCCGGACTGAAGCTGTGGGTGCAGGAGCGCCGGCAAACGAGCAGCCCCGTGGATGTTCCACAGCGCCCGGCCGAGCCTCCACGCTGTGCCCCGCTGGGGCGGCCAGAGCTCGGCTCAGCTCCGGCTCCTCTGCGCGGCGCGGCTCGGCTCCTCCGCTCCGCTATTTCGGTCTAAAGGCGGCTGTGCCGCTAGAGGGCAAGCGGCAGCGCCAGACAGCCCGGCTCCGGGATGCGGGATGCGCGATGCGCGGGCACGGCCGGCTCGGAGCCGCACCGGAGCGGCGCGGGGTGCGGGAGCGCCGGGGCTGCGGGGGCTCGGGGGTCGGGTCACCGCCTGCTCGCTGCCGCGCTGAAGGGCCTTTGCTCTGGGTGCCCGTGCTGCTGAACCCCTCCCGGGCTCCCACCTGCTCCCTAACTCGGCATCCCCGTCCCTGTGTGGGCACCCGATGGTGTCGGATGGTCCCCTAGGACCCGAGCGGGTTGCTGGGTCATGGCTTTCTTCTCTGTGCTGCTGCGGGAGAGTGTGGTCAGTGCACCCCCGCCTACCCACAGCTCTTCCACCGGTGCTGCAGGACCCAGCCCCAGCCTGTCTGTGAATTGAGGTGATTTGCAGCTTTTTGGATGGTTTGGACCGCAACCAAAGTGGGTTCGGTGAGAAGGTGTTGCTGGGCAAGAGGTGCCTGGTCGGGGTCATGACCTACCCTCTGTGACCAGCTTCTGGCTGTGATCCTACAAGGAAGCCTCTAATAGCTCTGTCCATTTTACTGCAGAGGAAGCTGAGGCGCAGAGCAGTGGTGGGACTGGCCTGCCAGAAGCAGAGTGAGGATGGAGATCCTTTAGCCCAGCACTGGCCGGGGTTTAGGGAGAGGCCAAGCACGGAGGGAGGGATAAACAAGGCTGTTCTATTGGTCCTGTTTTGTTTAGCAGACATGAGAGAGGTCCATGGAGAAATCCAGGAGGTAGAGGCAAGAGGGCACAGGCTGAGAGCTGTCTCTGAGGCTCTCCAGGGTAGGTACAATGCTCTTTGCTCCTTTGGTTAAACCTCTGCTGCACAGCTTGGATGGAGGTCGGAGAGCTGAAGAGGCCACATGTCCTTCTCCAAGGGGGGATGGGTGAGAAGAGCCTGCTGTGAGACAGAGCAAGGGTGCGTGGGGGCAGGAACCTGGCCTTGGCCCTGTGACATCCTCCCTGTGCAGCTCCTGGGATTATCTCATTTTCCCTGGCAGCTGGGCCAAAGAGGGGCTGGTTATTTCCCTGCTGGCTATTGCCAAGGGCTGCCAGCATGATGGAAAGGCTGTGACACCCTGTGGTCCTGCAACGCAACAGCAAATGGACCCCCAGCACCGTGGCAGGGGCAACATTTGGGTGGATGTGTGTTGGGGAGTGGGTGATGGGTCACGGGTTAGAGCCATGATACAGCTCAGGGCCTGGGCTTCACTTCAGTTGAAGAAAGGGGGAGTAAAATCTCTCTGCACTCCCCTTGGAACACTGCACTGGCATCAGTGCTACTCCACCAACCCTGCTGTGCTGAGTCCTTGGGTACCCCCATCCTCCACATACCACACGGTTTCCACACCCCAAGGGACTGGGGGGCCTTCCCTGTTTCCCTCTGTGTGAGACCTGGCCCGTGCTTGCCTGGAAGGGCGGCACCAGGGAACCATGTGCTGTATTTTTAGCTTGTTTTGACGCCCTGTAGCAGTTGAGGAGCTGGAGGAGAAGCCAGAGCCCTGTGTACAGCCAGCTTTCCTCCAGCTGCACCCAGTGCTTTGGGATGGTGGATAATGGAGCCTGGTAGCGACCGTGCCCTTCCTGTACCCACACGTGACATCACCCCCAGTCTGCCTAAATAAAAACTGCCTTTTTAATTAAAAACACAAGTCCCAGCAGTGGGGCAGAGAGGTCAGGAAGGATTCCCAAGGGAGTCTGATAGCACAGATGTGCAACTCGGGGTGCTTGCTCTTGACTACAGTGCTTGTTGAAATGACAACTAGACAGTCTTGGGATCCCAGGGAAGGATGCAGGGAGATGCTGAGCCCAAGTGCTACCCCCTCTCTTGCCTGCAGCTCTCCTACAGCTCCCTGCTGGGAAGGGGACAGGACACTGGTGCCTGTGCTGGCTGCTCTGTGCTGTCCCTGGGGGACTGGGAAGTGGGTAGGGGCAGATGTGAGCACGGTGAAGTCCCCATCCTTCTGGGCTGTGCAAGGCTGTCCCTTAACTCGTTCTCACCAGGAGGTTCCCACTAGGAAACATTAATGTGGAAATGCTCAAACAGATGCTGGGAATCTGAGTGCTGCCGAGGACCCTGCATGCTCAGGGTTTTGCCAGGATAAATTAGGAACATGAATGCTCAGCTGAGCTGCAGCAATGCCAGGCTCTAACTCCTGACCCTGCCGGGACATGAAGCCACATGGGGGAGATCTTGGGTGCCTGCAGCTGCTGACTTTCCTTCTGCTCCTGGAGCAGCTCTGGCCTCATCCCCCATCCCATGCTCTCCATGGAAATGCTGTGCAGTGACCTGGGCTGGGAACAAGGAGTCCTGGCTCTCCAGCCTGTGATCCAGCTGTGCAAATGCTCCCTTGGGCTGCCTGCCCTCCTCCTGCCTGCTCCCTGCCCAGGCAGACAAGGCCAGTTTAGGCATCCCTCGTGTCCCTCCCAGTACAGATGGGACTGCCCGTGGGGAGCTCTGTGACTTGTGTGGCTGGAAAAATTTCTCTTGTCCCCAAAACTCTTTCTGCCAGGATGTGGATGGGTGTTCCTGGGGCAGTGAAGTGGGTCCTGGCTTTGTCTGTCTTGTGCCTTGCCTGTGCTCTCCCAGCCAAAATATAATCCCAGGAAAAGTAAGGTGAAATCCCTCAAGTCACTTGGTGGCTGCTGCTGAGCAGCCTGTGGGACAAGCAAAGTTCAATGGGACACAGGGCAAGGATGCTGTGTGTTCCCAGCTCCCCAGCCTGCTGAGAGGATCCCTTCCTCCTGGGACTCTCTTTGTGCCTGTTCAGAGAAGCTGAGTGTTGCTGGGGACTCTTTCCTCTTTTACGCCTCACATGGGCTCTGGGCACATCTGTGCTTCCAGCCATCCCGCAGGCTGTCCCCGACTCTGCAGGGGAGAGGGCAGAGTAGCACAGAGCTGAATCAGCATCAGAGCAGCTCCCTTGGCAAGTGCTGTGCCCCTCATTTCAGGTCGGGGCAGATGCTGAAGGGTGTCCTTGGGAGCATCAGAGCAAAGCCTGAGCCCCAGGAGTGCGAGCCGGGCACCTGCACAGTGCAGGGATTCCGGCCGGGTAGGGAGGAGAAACAAGGAGCTCTGCAGGGCTGGCACTGTTGGGGTTAATGGCAAGGTGCAGGATACAGCTGGAGCGGATTTGGGAGAGGCAGAGCCTAATGAGGCTGAAGAGGTATCAGGTGGAAGAGCCGAGCTGTGGGTGTTGAGGGTTGTGTGCGAGGGAGGCAGCAGTCGCTGCTCCGTGCGAGATGCTGCGTGTTGGTTTTGGGAAGGAGAGCTGGAACAGGGAAGCTCTCAGGTAAGAAGCCGTGTGGGCTGCCTGTCCTGGCTCTGGGCAGTTAGGAGGAATGGGAGTGCTTGTAGCTGGTGGCTGGAGCAGCCCTGGCTGCCGGTGTGGTGGTGGGCAGTGGTGATGTGTGTTGGTGTCTGTGTCCCCCCAGCACCTTGTGGGTTCATCCTCTGGCCCTTGGGAGCACAAGCCCTTGGCTCCTTGCTTGTAGCTGACATCCCATCCCAGGGCTAAGAGGAGCCATTCTGGGCCCCCCTGCCTGGAAATGCTCCCCTCGGTGCCTTGTCCTGCCTGTGCTCTCCTGCGGGACCTGATGGCTACGGTGTCTGATGCTCCCAGCCTGGTGTTGCTCTGCGTTGCTAATAAGCCTTTCCTTCCAGAAGGGATGGTGATGGGATCCTCAAGCTTTGCCCCAGGCTTGTCCCCAGACCCAGGCAGACTGCCCAGCACCCAGCATGTTCTGGACTGCTCTGGGCCCAGGGGAAGGATCCCTGCCTTCCAAGAGGCACGGGTAGCATAGATTTATTTATTCAGAGGCTTAATTAGCATCTTTAAATATTAAATAGTAAACAAAGTGCGTCTAGTGGGATCAACATTTACAAGCAGGGATTTTTATTTTTTTTCCTCCTCTCTGGGACATGCACTTGTTTTTCAAGTGTTTGGGGAGGAGCCGCTGTGTGTGGGCTCTGGTTGATGGGTGAGGGATGGACCCACAGCGCTGCTGGTGAAGGAGGGGGAGAAGACGGGGATAAAAGGGCAGGAGGGCCGGGGAAAAACGGGGCAGAGAAACACGGGTGCGTGTCTGGAGCATTGATGCTGGAGAATTGCAGAGCCAAGTGCTGGATTTTGGCATTTCCTGCAGGATGTGTCATTCCCTCCTGCCCAGGCAGGTGGAAGGGGACAGGCAGGAGATGGAGGCTCCCGCCTCAGCACAGCTAATTGCAATCAAAAGGTGGTGGTCCCTGCAAGGGGAGGTGGTTTGCAGCTGATCTGCATCCTATTATCTCTGCAAATGGAGGCCTGCCTGGTAGCAGATTACTCTGGGGGTTATTTATTGGCAAAGCACTGTACAGTTTTAATTTTTCCTTTTTGCTTATTCAGGCTTTAGCTCCAGAGGAAAATAGCCTGGGGTGGCTTTGAAATGGATTCTCTCTGCCCCATTAACTTATTCAGTGAGTTTAATGGGCCTTTTTTTCTCCGAGCCTTGAAGCCATCATTAAAAGGCAGAGATTTATAAAAGCAAAGATACTCCTGAGCTTTAGTCAAACTTTGGGGGAGCAGGAGGGGGGCAATGGTGTTACTGCTGTCTGTGGTTCTGGTGATGCTGTGAGCTGGGTGTTGCTGTTGTGCCTCTCTGGAAGTTTCACACGGATAAGAGGACCAGCTTGTTTGGGATGCTGCCCCTGTATCTCTGCTGAGGATCTGGGGGGATCAGCTGGGCTGGGAGTGAGTCCTTACCTGCAAACGATGGGATGTTATCCGGGCTCCTATGTATTGGGGTATTGCCTGGTGTGACTTGTAACCTGCCTGGGCTGCAGAGCTGTGCCTCTCCGGGCTGAAAGAGAGAAGCTTCTCTTGCTTTGTGTAGGCTGCTCGCGACCTAATTTTCACCTCTTTTATGCCACGCCAGGGCTGAGCAGTGCTCGGTGCTTTCACGGGTGTCTGTGGTCAGTGCTTGGAGCTGTTCCCCTCCGTCCCTCTCTCTGCTAGTGGCACAAGTCTTACTGCACCCCTGTGCTGGGCAGCCCAGCTCTGCAAGAGGTTGGGTGTCCCCTGCAGGGATTGCACTTGTTTAGTGCATGGCCTCCTCTATCTGTTACAAAATAGGGGAGTGTCTGGAGAATGAGACTGAGATGAAATGTCTGAGTGAATTCCCCCTTTTTATTTGGCTCTTCTAGGATCAACCTCTCCACTTTTTGTTTTGCAAAACAAGGTTTGTTTTTACTGTTTTTGGGGAGTAAACGTGGGAGCATGCAAGGTGTGGGTTGGCATGTCGCCGGGGGGCATCCTCCCGCTGGCATGGCTGAGGCTTTGGTCCCCAGGCCATGCTGTGCTGTGAAGGCCACTTCTGGAGGGGCAGCCTGTGTCTTGTACCACTGACAGGAAGCAGTGGCAGCGAAGAGCTGGGGGCAGCAGGACATGTGTCCTGCCTCACTCCTGGACATTAGGTTGAGCTGTCACCTTCTGGGGCGGCAGATGCCAGCCATGGTGTGCTCCAAAGTGGTGATGCCACAACATGGTGGAGTTTCTGTGTTGGGACAACTTTTCCTATATATTTCTTTCCTTTTCTTGCTCGCAGGGTGAGCAGGCCAGGTGTAACCCTTGTGTCTCTGTGCTCAGCTGGCACCTGCCAGCTCAGGGATGCTGCTAGGAGAGCCAGGGCTGGGAGCTTTGTGATAGCTGGAGACCCAAGCACGCTGCCACCCCTCGTGTTTTGCACTGTGTGCTTGAGGAGTGTGTCCCTGACCAGCCCTGCTGCAACTCAGGAGTGGGGGGAAGATGCTGTGGGAGGGAGAAAGGACCTGCTTGCCCAAAGTGATGTGCTGAGGCTTGCACGTGTGGGGCTGACCCCAATCCCTGGCTCCTGCTGGGTGCCAGAAGCAGCTGGAAAATGGGACTGGAGAGTGGGTGACGTGACTTGTGTGTTTCTGTGCTGGTGGCCCCGGGGGTTGGCTCACTGCCCCCACCACGGGGTGCAGGGACAGCAGCCCGTGATGTGACCCTGCCCGCCTGTCACCAGCCTGGCAGCCCCGTCCCGGTGGCAGGAGGAGCCTTGGCAGTGGGAGAAACGCTGCCTCTGCCAGCAGATGAGATGGGTCAGACCCTGGTGGGGAGGGACTGTGGGGATTGCCAGGAGGAAGGAAGGGCCTCCAGCTCTGGGAGGAGATGTTTGAGGGTTTGTTTGTAGCCGCCCTGGAGGCACTGACCAACAAGACTTCCCTTGGAACACTGCCTCCGGGCAGTGGTGGGACAAGAACACCCTGGAATGACCCTGAGGTTGTTGTGGCCAAGCAGAAACCAGCAGCAGCATGCAGCCATGCTGGGAGAGAGATGGTTCCCCGTGATGGCCTGTCTGTGACCTCCAGAACAAGGGGGAGGCTCCTTGGAGATCCATCAGCTCCCACGCCCCTCCCCAGGTCACAGCGGTCAGGGCAAGGAGATGCTCATTTCCTAATAAAGACCCATAAAATGCACTTCTCCCCTGCCCCTGTAAATCCTTGCATCCCCTGTGCTACCTGCTGTGTAAATTGCTGCTGACCCTGTAAATCACCCTCTGCTTTGCTCTGCCTTTCCCGAATCCAGCCCTTCCTTGTAAATCCTCCGTCCCCATCAGTTTTCTGCTGCCGGCCCCCTTGTTCCGCCTGTGCTGTAAATCCTGAGACCTGGTGAGGCTGGGGGAATGGATGGGGTGATGGAGGGCAGCTGTCCTAGGATGGGTTAATCCCTCCCACCAGCTCCTTCAGGGCTCCCTTGCCAGTGGGAGCTGGTGGAGGACATTTTGCCCGGCTGCCTGCGGGGAAGGTCATCCTCGTGCTGCAAGCAGGGCTGGGCTGTCATCTTCAGCTGGGCTGCAGCCAGCTGGCTGTAAACTGGAGGGTGTTGGTATCCCGGCCCTCATCAGGACTTCTGGGGATGGCTCCTCCCCCAGGACACATTTCTGATCTGTAAAAATATCTGGAGTCAAGAGAAAATCTCCTTTTATCCCTTGCATACTTGGGGTCATTCCATAGCTTAGCTTCACCATGCCCCTATGTACGCTCCCTCCAGTGGGCACTGAAGGAGCTGTGGGCAGCAGAGGTCACTTGTGTAGTGGAGAAATGTCACCTGGGGTTCTGCTGGATGCTGGTGCCCCGTTTCTGAGTCTTGAGTTGCTGGGATGACCATGCTGTGGTTTTTTTCCCCTGGAACAACACGTAGGAGCTGAGGCAAAGGGTCTGATGGAGACCTGACCTGATGGAGGTGTGGGAACTCAAACATCAGCTCAGTGCCATGACCTGGGCGTGCTGGGCTGTGCCAGGGGAGGCATCAGTGTCTGTGGGAAGGCTGTGTCTGGAGCTCACGGCCTGTCCTCGATACAGGCTGGTAGTGCTGCTGCTTTGCTGTGGCTGGCTGGGGTGTCCCGAGGCTGTGCGGGCAGCTGGCACCCAGGCAGGTGCTACTTGGTGTACAAATCACCAAGTCTTTCTAAGGCTCGGTGAGCAGAAACCGGTGACACTCCAGCACAGCTGCCTTTTTCCTCCTAACGAGCAGGAGGGACTGATACCCTGAAATGCAGTGGCAGCTCTGCCCTGCTCCCACGGAGGTCAGTGGAACACACAGCAGTGGATGCACAGTCAGAGCTGGGATGGGGTCACCCACGGCACTGTTTTGGGATGGTGCTGCCTGAAAAGCTGCTGTGTGAGAGAGTTCTGCTTGGCTCGCTGGGGAGGAAAATGCTGAAGGAGATCTGAGCACCTTTGAGTACCTCAGGTACTTTCTGAGTACCTCAGCCTTCAAGGTATGAGTGGGAAACTGGGGTACCAGCCTAAAGCAGGGGAGCGCAGCCTTTCCTGACCTTTCTCTGCAAGCCCCAGGCCTGGAGGAGCTCCTCAGCTGCCTGAGTGGTTCAAGGTTTGGTTTACAGAAGTGCTGGCCCTGCCCCAGCATGGACTGTGTGTGTCCCCTGGAAAGGCACCGACCCGTGTCACTCGTGCCTCAGCTCTCCCTGATTGCCCCAAGTGTGGCTGCCAGCAGATTTGCAAGAAAAACCAGGAGATGCTCAGGATGACTGATTCAGGCATTAATATTAACTGTTGATGATGCTCTGCAATGGACCTGGGCTTGACCCAGCTGGGTGTTTCCTTTAGACCTTTCTTCTGCTGCCAAACATTTTTTTTTTAAATTAGTTTTTCTCCTCTATCTTGTGTCTGAGTTGTGTATTAACACTGGGCTTATGATGGTGCTGTGCTCTGGCTTTGGGAGGAGGATGGAGGAGATGATGAGTACGCCGGGAGCACAGGGATGCTAAACAGCAGTGGGAAAGGCAGGGGGCAGCGGAGGAGAGCAGAGGCAGATTTACAAAATCCATATAAATAGCAAAAATAAATTTCCAGCAAACGCTTCCAGTCCTGCAGTATTAAGAAAGTGAAGCACTAGAGGATAAGGAAAGCATGAGCAATAACAGCAGGGATTTAGAAAGAATAAATCTTGCCAGACAAACCTGATTGCTTTTTCTTTTTTGATGGAATCACAAAATTAGTGGCTGAGCAGAACATGGAAATCCTAATATATTTGGATTTAGCAAAGCATTTGATATAGTGTCTCACCAAATCTTACTCTCAAAATTAGTTCAGTTTGCCTTGGATACGATGCTGCCAAATGGACTGAGAACTGGCTTAGAGCCCTAAACTCATAGTGATGGGCTGTGTTTGGGGAGAGGGGGAGCTGTGGGAGCAGAGCTACGACCTGGCTATTCTCGCTGAAAAAAATGCAAAGCAAAAGAACAGAAAAGCCCCAAAATAATAATAAAAAATCTGGGAATGTGGCCTCGGTTCGAGGCACCTTATTATGGGAATGTTGACAAACTGGAGAGAGTACAGAAGCAAACAGAGCAGGGGAAAAAAGGCATCAGAGGGGTCAGATTACCCGCGGAGGGAGGCTGGGGGCTGAGAAATCCCAGGGCTGGCGGCGTTTCAGGGAGGAGCAGGTGGAGGCCAGTGGGGCTGGGATGGATATTTGGGACCTGGCAGGGAGCAGCACCTCAGCGCCTTCGCCCCCACGCAGCGGAGACTTGCTGAGCTCCCATTTCACGGCCCTTTCCAGATATTATGGGATAAGCAGGGAGAATGTTCACCGTGACTGTCAGAAAGAACATCCCTGACTGGGGGAGCTGGGCACGTTTCCTCAGGGAAAATCTCGAGTCTTGGAACGAGCAAAAGGAGATGGCCCTGGGTGATTTGTGTCAGTAGATGGGGTTTTTTTTTTTTTTTTGCTGGATTGTGGACTTGGATGGGAAGCTGAGAGCTGATTGTAGCTGCTTTGAGGTGCTGCCTCCTGCAATATTTATCTGCACCTCACAGGCGTTTATTTATCATCGGGGAAAAGGCTGGGAAACTGCTGGTGGCAGCTGGAATGCAGATGTGTCCCCAAGAGAGGATGACCAAGTCCCTTCATGCTTAAAGCTTCTGGAAAGGTGGTGACCCCCTGGTCACTTTGCAGAGGAAGGACAGGACAGCTTGGTGCTGCTTACGGGATTTTGTGTGAGGAGTTGTCTGTAGAAGCTGGGAAGGATGAGGTCTTTAGCAGGATCATCCATGAAGCTGTCTGTCCAGCACGCTGAGCTCTAGGAGCCCTTCAGCGCTCAGCTGGAGCCTGGGAGGGATGCTGAGTGTGTGGAGGCTCTTGGCACAACTGCAAGGTTCCCAGAAGGAACCCGTGGTGGGCAGCGATGGCTGCTTTGGATCATTTGGGTGCTACCAGGGCCATTGCCCCCCACTGCCTGTGGGATGGCTTGCTTGAGCCAGGCTTTTCTATTTGCCTTTGAAAGCAAATCTGTGCCTGTTGATACAACTTGCAGAGAAACTTTCAGTATGGGAAATGTAGCTTGCTAGAGGGAATGTTGCTTTGCACGGGGAACAGCCACCCTTGTGAGCCAGTGTGGTGGGGCAGGAATTAACTGGGGTGAACCAGAGCTGGGGAGAAAGCCGTGGAGCAGAACTTCTGTGAAGGGCTCCCAGAAGGTGGGGTGGCCTTGTGCTGGTGTCCTGGTCTCCCTGTGAGAGCACAGGGTTTCTTCAGCCCCACATGGTCCTTCAAGTGATCCCCTGCTTTGCATTTCTCCCTGCCCAGAGCTAAGCCTGCCGGGATGGGGCTGAACCAGGCAAAGTTTGGGACGTATTTTTAGCTGTTCTAATTGTGGCAAATAAATGCCATTCTTACTTGTTGGGATTGAGCTGTGGCTAAATCACAACTAGTTCTAATGATGATAATTACCGGATTTCAATATTTATAGAAACGGGTGCTTCCTTCGTATTGGCAGATGCTGCCGTGCTCTCACCTTCACAGATCGAAACCTTGGCTCATTATCGCTGCACCTATTTATTTACTTGCACATCTTTTAACCCACAGATGACAACACATGAGAGATCTGAAAAGATATGGGCCCAGTGCAGACACTGTAGTCTCTGGGTAGCAGCTGTGGGATGAACAGGGAAGCACCTCCTGAGGACCTGTGGGTTGGATCCTTGCTTTCTGGGAACTCATGAGATGTTCTCAGGGCTGCCAGCTTGCCTGGTTCTGCCAGGGCTTAGCCCCCAAGGGGTGGCTGTGGCTGTGCATATTTTTGCCTGAGTTAGAGCTGTGGATGCTGCCTCAGACTCCTGTGTGCACCAGCACACGTACACGCTGGAACTGGGACAGCTGAAAGGTGAGACTACACCAACAGCTCCAGTCCTGTGATGCTGCACTTGGAGGAGCTTGTGGAAAAGGCTCTGGGAGGTTCCTGCCTGCAGCAGCAGCAGCTTCTGGATGTCTTGATTTAGCAACATCGCTCTCCACTCTGCTGCTGCAGAAGGGTGGGCACCTTTAGGAGCGTGTGGGTGCAGAGCCAGGCGTTTGGGTGGCACACGTGCCATCCCCTAAGCCTGCGGTGAAGATGCAAATCCTCCTGGGCTGTGTCAAACCAGCCCTGTCGGGTGATCGCAGCCTGCAGATCCTCACTGGTATCCAGCCCTGTACACCCATCGGGTCTGAGACTCCCTCCTTGAGCAAGGTGTAGAAAAGATTCACTTATTCAATTTGCTATCTCTCCAGTGCCACATAAGCTGTATTGATAAATTAATCTTATATTGTTGTGACTAAACAGCCCTGCAATTTTTTACACTGTGCAGTCTAATCTGTCTTGACAGCTGTATCATTAGTTTATATTTGTTGTAATCTTATTCACTGTGCTGGCTGTGGGGAGTTTTTATCTGAGGCGCCGTGCTGCTATGCAGGCAATGGGCACAGCTCTCTGCTGGGCATCTCGGGGTGCTGTGGGGTGCAGCTGGGGTGCACCCAGGCAGCCCCCTGGGTGCCCTGCCCAAGAGACAGCCCCAAATTCTGCTCTGCTGCCTAATAGCAGTGTCTTCCTGGTAGCAGCATCCACAGAGCTGACTGGGCCTCACCAAAGCATCCCTGCTGCTGTGGTTTTGATGGGCACCTCCAAGCTGGGGTAAAGATGGAGAAAAGGTGGAGGCTGGAGGAGCAGCCGCTTAAGGCATCCTGAACGTTCTGCTGTGTGACAAGAGATAAGTTGTTTACTTAGTCCGTGGTTTAGTTTTCTGTGATATGGGATGGTCCCTGCTCCGTTGCTGGGGTTACCTCTGGGTCACAGGGGATAAAGGGACTGTGGGGGCTGGGACTGCACAGTCTGTCACCCAGGCCTTTGGAGATGTTGCAGGAGGGATGGTGATATGTGCTGGCATAGTGTCGTGAGTTGGAGGTGGCAGTGGCACAGAGTCACGGGTGGCTGGCTGCTCCCTTGGCTTCAGCCTGGGTTTGCTGCCCTCGGTCCACGTGGGGCTGATTCAGGTCTCTCTGTTGATTTTGTGGAGTCCCTTTGCTTCACAGGCAGCTTTGCATGCATGTTCTTTCAATAACATCTCCCCAAAACTGTGGAGCAAAATGCTTTGGGTTGGTGCAATGAGATTTCTGCCAGCAGAGAGCAAGAGACTGCATTCCCTGGGCGTGGGACAGGGGGTGGGAGGCATTTCAGCTGTGGCTTTCTGCTTTATGTCTTGAACCTGCTAAATTTGAGTGAGCAAGAACAATTGCTGGAGTGCAGGCTTCTATTATTTGCAGCATCTCTAACCAGGCATGGATGGCTCAGTAAGAGCTCAAGCCCAACTTTCTCTCTTGAGCGCATTCTTTTGGGAGAGCATTTGGGATCTGGCAAGGCACTCCCAAAGTAGGTCTGTAGATGTGCACCTTGCAGCCTGATGGTGCAAATCGTTCTTTAGCCCTTTGAACAGGGTGGTGCATCTGTAATGCAGGGTCCAGCAGCGCTCTGTGCTGCGCTCAGGTCTGCCCTGGAACCAGGGGTGTGTGAGCCCAATGGACGTGCCACAGCACCTGACGATGCTGTGCTGGTGCTGCCCGTGTGGTTCCCCCTTTGCAGGCGGGTCTGGGAGCAGAGGGTGGGATGTGCTGTGTGACAGCCCCAGTGGCTTTGTGTAGGGCTGGTGGGGGAGGATGGTAAAGCTTGATGAGATCTGCATGGTGGCATCAATAGTGAGTGTAGGAAAATCCCTGCTCCAGGAGACAAATGCTTGGGAAATCATCTGTAACCTGCTCATGCAGGCCATGCTTGCAGTGACGATGTGAAAGGGGTTTCGTGTGTGCTGGCCCACCGTGAGTGCTGGTGGGGCTCTGGTGATGCAACTGCCCACCACGCAGCTTGGAAGCTCCTTGCTGTAGCACCAGCTTGCACCAGAGTTAAGCTGCCATCAGTGATGTGATCTCTGGTTGGGAATGGCTGCGGACAGCCCCGGTAGTGGCTGAAACCTTGGTTTGCGTTCTGCAGCTGGGAGAGCCTCCTGCTGGCATTTGTCACGGGCTGCAGCTGGTGACAGGGTGACAGATGCCAGCAGGTTGAATACAGCTACTCAGCATGGCCAGAGGCAGGAGGTGTCCACACTGTTGGTAGAGGCATCACATCCTCCCTCTCTCCCAGCTGGGTGGGGTGATGGAGATGGGGTCCCTGGCACTTGCCCTAAACCTGGGGTTGGTGACAGCTGCTGTACCTCCCTGTGCACGGAGTGCTGCTGGCCTGCTGTCCCCTCCCATGCAGAAGATGCATTTCCCACTCAGCTGGTCTCTGGTTCCTGGGGACTTTGCTCCAAGCTCTAGTGGTAAAGGATAATCCATCATCTGCAAGGACTCTGCTGGTGTTTTCAGCAAGGAATTGACTCGTGGTGTCAAACCTGAATGCTGTGCAGGGCTCTCAGGTGGGAGGGGGTGACTCGGTGCATGAAGTGGGCCCACCGGAGCACGTAGCAACTGCCCAACACGCTGCTCTCTTTGCTGCATGGGAAAGATTTCTGCTCTACCCTCCAGCCCTCTTCACAGCACTTGATGGCTGCTGTTCACACCCTGCTTGCTGAATAGCTTCATGTCAGATCTGGGAGCTCAGAGTGGGCAGGGGAAGCCTCCCTGGAGGCTGCATCGGTGGCAGGGCCAGTGACAAAGCTGAGCTCTGCTCCTGCTTCCCTTGTCTTTGGCTGCCTCCTGCTCCAGGTGAGGGTGTTGCTGGGGCAAATTGCAGCTTTTTGCTGTTTATAAGCCTCTCATCCCTTAGCCAGTGTGAGAGTGTCTCAATTATCATTTTAACCTGTTCATCCCAGGGTGAATTGCAGGGATACTGCCCTTGACTCCCAGATGAGTCTCACTCATCCATCAGTGCCAAGCATTGCTTTAAGCTCAGGGTATTCCCTGTGCAACTTGGAGTAACCTCCAGTGCTGCCAGGTCCTAGGAACTGGTGTCAACTGGGAGCCACAGGGAGTTTTGGCTGGTACTGCTATGCTCCACCCATACTGATGAGACTATTTCCATAGCAACCACAGGATTTTTCCAAGGGGAGTTAGGGCAAAGATGAGAAAAGCCAAAACCAACCCAGCTTAAAACCAGCATGGGCAGAATCTGTTGGTCAGTGTTGGGGGGCGGCTGCAGGAGATCTTGTATTGCCTCTCACCCAGAAGTTCCCTGGCTCTGTGTGTTTGTGTGGGACCTCCTGGCCAAGCAGCCCTGATGCTCTCACCACCCACAGTGTGGGAGCTGGTGCTTGCATTGCACAGCTGGGGAAGGTCGGGATGCCCTCATGGGGCAGCTGTGCCAGGGCTTTGGGGCTGCCAAGGGGCAGGAGCATTCAGAGCTGGCTGTGTGGTGGTGGCACGAGCTGCTGCTCTCGGGGGAGCCATGGAGGATGTTGCAGCTGCTGCTGCACGGAGTCATTTCCCAAGCTGGTGGCATTGCTGTGCTCTCTGTCAGCAAGGTGATTTCAGTGGTGCTGGAGGCTGTGCCAGCTCAGGTGGGAATCAGGAATGTCTTACACCTGTTCCTGCTTTCCTGTAGGGTCCAGAGTCCTGGGGAGGGAGCTACAGCTTCTGGCCTTGGAGCATCCCAGTGCTGCTTTGTCTCTAGGCTCTGCCTTCCCCTCTGTCCTTATCCTGCTTCCTTCACTTCCATCTCCTGCCCTCACTGAGAGCCAGCAAAACATCTGGAAGGGCTGCAAATGATGATTTTGGGGCAGAAAACTTTGGTAATGTGGTGACAGGTGCAAGCCTGGCATAGGGACACTGTGCATCCTGTCCCAGGAGCTGAATCCGAGCCTTGGCATTGCAGTAGGAGAGATCAGAGCGTGGCTTTACCCAGTTCTCTGGGCGATATCTGTGGCTTTCTTGGTGGCTTGAGTCTGGGGGCTTTGGGCTTTGGGCAGGTCTGGCTGCCTGGTGAGCTGGAAGGTGTCTGAGGGGCTGGTGGGCCCCCAAGGAGCTTGGTGCAGAGAGGCTGTGAGTGAGGTCAGCGTGGGGTGGTATCAAAGTGTAGGTTGGTGACACCTGGTCCCAGCACTCCAGCTCAAAGGGGAAGTGGAGCACAAAGCCCTTCTCCATCCCACTGCAATCCCCACAGCGGGAGGAGGAGCCGGCTGCAGGAGGGCTGTCCCTGCCAGCTGCTGTCCCTGGTAAGCCCAGCCTGGCACAGGGTGTGGGTTCTGGGGCCCAGCTGCTGCTGGCTGTGAGCGAGCCAGCCCCGCTCCCCGGAGGGCTGCCTGCTCTGGGGGCAGACAATGTCTGTATTATTTGTGCAGAGTGAGTTTTCCTTCGCTGATAAGCCCCTGGGCTCGGGTAATTTGCTTTGAGGATGGGCTGGTGCTGGGACTCTCCGGGCCCGCCAGCTGCCCAAGAGCAGAAACAAAGTTTGAGTGATTCTTTGCAAAAACAAACAAAAAATAATAAAACAACATCTCCCTGGAGGGACTTTGCCTGATGATCTGCTTTCTGGTTTCGGAATTGTTCCATGATCCTAAATGGCACCAAAAAGACACGTGTCCTGTTAAATACATCTTCAGAGCAAGTGGCAAAAGGTCAAATGATGTCAGGAGGTGCATCATAACTTCCTTGCTCCCTGCTTCGCCTCAATTACTGCTGAGCAGGACCTTTGGATTCCTCAAATGCCCCTGTGAGATTTCATACCTGTCAGTTTAATGCCAGCCTCCTGGAAATCCTTCAGCAACAGGAGGCTCATATTCAGGAGCACAAAGCTATCGGGCTCATCGTATTTTCGCTTGTCTCGTGGATGTCATTACATGTCACTGCTGTGGCCTTAAACCTCTGTGCAAAGCCCCAAGCCGCAGTGATGAATAACATCTTCAAATGGCGCAAGGAGACCCTGCTGGTGCAGCGCGGGGATGTCAGTGCTGGGTTGACGTTTGCCACGTGTTGGCCACGCTGCAGTAGCTCAGGTTGTGTCCTCCTGCCTTGCTCCTGGTGTAAAACAAATCTGATCTGATTAGCAGCCAGTGCAGCTCGACAGCAGCGTGTTTGGACAGCGTGAGCTCGAGGGTTTCACCCCACCTTTGGCCCTGGTGAAGGAGGTGCTCACGGTGAGCAAAGGGCTGGGTCTTGGTTGAGGGGGACTGGTCTTGGTGTCCTGAGAAGCTGCAAGTCAAGGCGCCAGGCAAGCAAAGGCTTCTCCATAGTTCAGCTATGCCTTTATGTAGAGGAATGGCAGATTGAGCTGAGAGAGGAGATAGAAACCGTCCCAGGATTTGCTGTTTGTGCAGCTGGATCAGCTCTAACACAACAGCCTGGTTAGCAGCCTCTCTGGCTGTCAGAGTGTCTTCTGTAAGATTTTTGCAAGGTGCTTTTCTCACATTTATAGGAACAAAGTAGAGTGCTGGGAGAGGAGCTTTTAAAGTGTCTGTTGCCTCCTTGCTCTCCTTTCTTCCCCTCCCTGCCTCTTCCTGCCTGTGTCGTGTTTATAGGCATGCTGGTTTGCTTTTCCTTTCCAGAGCCAGCTGATTTCCCACAAAATACCTGTTATCCTGGGAAGCCTTGAGCTCTGAGTCACCGTGTCTTAATGAGTACATCCCCCTGCTCCTGAGTGATGCTTCTGTTCTTACACCTCTGCAATAAGAGCCAAGTCAGTGTGTGTGCGTCCTTTGTAGGAAAAGATAAGTGGAGGGGAAGGGAGGAGGTTGTTTTCATGGCTTTTCCTGGAGAAAAGGGGACCAAGCTCTTCTCCTGGGTGATGGAGGAGCCCCTCCATTGCTGCTGAGGAGGGTGGGCAGAGCTGGCTGTGATTTATTTGAAGTGCAGATACAAGCCTCGGGGGGTCAAGGCAGTTGGCTCAAAAAGAAACTGTATGGAGACTTTATCTGGTTCTTTGGCTTTATGGGGAGCAGCTGGAAGCTGGGCAGGCAGATCTGTGATGCTGTGGAGGTAATGAGGGCCTTGGAAAGTCGTCTTGTAGGTTTGAGTTTCTCTGCTCATGGCTGTCCTGAGGACAGAGGCTGGGAGCTTGGCCTGTGGCCAGCCCAGCTGGGCATTGCTGCCTGCCTGTTTGAGCTTTGTAAACATCTGAGGAGCCAAAATGCTGGAGGATCAAAGTTCAGGCTCCTTGGGAGATGTTTGAGGGGGGAAAAAAAAGCCAGCAGCCTCACAGGAGCAGCATCCAAGTCCGAAGATTGTCTCTCCCCTCCTCTTTCTTGGCCAGTGGCTTTCCCTGCGTTTGGGGTGTGTGGGAAAGCTGGAAATGGGATGAGCTGCACTGTGGGGGTGGTAGAGCTGTGAGGGAGCAGAGGAGGTTAAAGTAGGATGGGGAACTGTGGGAGGGCACTGGATTTAGCTGCTGGATGGCCATAACTGTGCAGAGGCTGAGGCACCCTTTGGCACCCACGGTTTGAGCTCCAAGCTCTGGTTTCTGTGCTGCTTTCATGATCCAGGCACAGGAGCAGTGGAAAGGATCTGCCCAAAAATGTGCACCTACATTGAAACAGGGTTAGAGATGAAGCTCATGTGGGTGTAAAACTCCCAAATTGAGACTCACGTGGTGGCTGTGGTTTTTGGGAAGTGTGCTTGCAGGTTTGTGTGGGTGGGTGGCAGCAGGTCTGGATTAAGGACCGCAGCCCCCTCCAGCCATGGCACTTGTACAGTCCCATTCCTGGCTCTCATGCCTGCTTTTGCTGGACTCTTGTTCCTGCCTCCTCATTCCCAGTGCCATCTATCACAGTAGCAGCCAGTTTGTGGGAGATTTTATTTTCTCCTTTTCCTCCTCCATCCGTTTTCCTGTCTCCAAGCACAGCATGAAGTGCAATGAGTGCATGTGGCTGGCAGTGCTCCCTTTTGGGTCCTAGCTGAGCTACTATGACCTACCAGAATATCGTCTTGACCATCTCCAAGGCTCTGTGTCTTTTTAGAGGGGTGTCCTTTCCACCACATGCTCTTTGGCCCTGCTTTTTATCAAGAGTTATTCTTGCCAAGCTAAAGTCTAGTGATCCCATACCTTTAGTGCATCTCATTTTCTTGCTAAGGTGTGTAGGCACTCTGCTCTCCAGGAGAGATGGAGCAGAGATTGGCAGCTTTTTTTTCCTGTATTAATATATTAATACATATATTTATATATAAAAATATATACATATTTTAAAAAATATTTATAGTTAATTTCTGAAAAGCCTCAGACCTGTTTGGAGATGGGCAATGGGAGTGTGAGGGAATCTGACTTCCAGCTTGGAGTTTCAAGGAGGGTTTAATAAAGCAGAATGTGATTACTGAAGCCAATTTTTGACCAGGGTGCTGCTTCCTCTCTAAAATGCCTTTTGATCTTTAAAGACCACAAAATGCTGCGCACTGCTGGCTCTCCCTGCATGTGAAACCCTATAGATAAAGCATCCTTTCCTTTGGCCTCGCAGGTGCTTGGAGGGCTGCTGAAAAATGGGTGCAGGAGCCCAAAGGGTGCTGCTTCGCCCTGAGGTTTGTGTGGTGTAAAACTCCCAGGGGAATGTTTTTTTTTCCCTGTCCTTGAGTTGCCCTCCCATCCTAGCCAGCTGCATGGCTATTTTGGAGATGTGGTATGATTAGACACTCACAGGTTGACATTAGCAGTCCTGAGCCAGGAAGTCTCTGCTCTGTGTACCCCAGATCCATATCCAGCAGTGGGAAGCACCTACCTGGGCACAGAAGACTGGCTTTGTAGTTTCTCCTGCCAGAGAATAATGAAAGAAATGGCCTTCTGGGGAAATATAATTGTTTTTGCCACTCGGAGGAAAAGGGGAGTGAGCTTTGGCTGATGCTGCAGGTGGGGAGCGAACTCTCACTTTTACTGATGACTCACGCCAGGTGTCTGTGTTTGTGTATTTATATCCATGTCTGCAGGACAAAACTGCTCATCCTATTTCATGCTTTCTCACTGTGGATCGTGTTTGGGACTGTGAAGGGGTCAGATAGTCGTGGGGAATAAATAAGAGAGTTAGAGCCTGCAGGAGCTGGGAAGTGCCAAGGCGGTGGGTAGGGAGCTGGTGCTGAACCAGGAGCCCAGCCCTTACACAGAGGGGTTTTTGGGCACTGTCCCCTCAACCCTGCTGCCTGTGCAGGAGATGCTGCAGCCTTTGGGAGTTTCCTCCTAAGGCTTTTACACTGCTCCTTGTCTCTGATAAATGAGGTTTCTTCAGCACTGGAATGATTTTGGACGCCCCAGTCCTTGCTTGAGACCCCAGGGCTGCTCCCTCCCGGGACTACCTGAGTAACAGTGATGGGATATTAGGGCAGGTATTTGTTGTGGTGGCAGCTGTACTGCTGCCCACAGCACTTCTTCAGCTCTGCTATTCTACTTTACACCTATTTCTTCCTTTCTGAAAGTATGTGCCTGGGAATAACTCCCTACACTGAGAAACTTTGGATGCAGTGTGTGATAACAGGAACATACTGCTTCGTGTGCGCTGCGGCCATCTGTCCATGCTGCGTCCAGGCAGCCTGCTGTCCTCTACTAACACTGACACACTGTCCCTGAGAGGAATGCTCTCTGCTCCATAAGTCATCCTCCAGAGCTGGTGGGGGATGCAGAGGCTTAATGAGATCATAGAAGGAAACTGGAGCACAACCATGGAGCACAGTGCACCCTGAGAGGATCTCCTGTCCCTGGGACAAAAGCAAAGGATGAGGTTCTGGTGGCTGCTGTCTGTTTTTGATATCCAGCTCCTGTGTGTCCTTATGGGTGCCATGCAGGATGGAATAAGTGCAGAGGCTGGGAAAAGAAACCAAACATGTTTGGGGCATCTTCCATGGGAGGGTGTCTCTATATGACAATCTTTTTAGACAGTGCAGCTGTAGCAGCTCTTCTGCACCCTGTGGATGCTCCTGGCCAGCCTGGGGCCACGCAGATGCTGTTGGGGTGAACATGAAGCTTATCTGGACTCATCTGAAAAGTGATCTGTGGGGGAGTCCTCTCTGAATTCCCTGCGTCCTGTGACTGCTGTGTCTAGCAGTCGGGTTTCTCCAGAAGGGTGTCGAGATGCCACTGTGCAGCAGCTTGTGGGGAGCTGTATTGTTCTCACATCTTCCTCAGCTGGGGGTTGGGAACTTTCTCCTCTGCTCAGCCCTTCTGGAAGGGTCTGCTTTGGATTGCTGGGTTGAGTGTGGCCGGGTCCATGGGATGGGGGCTGAGTGCATCCCTGTCACACTCTCTGCAGCACCCACGTACCCCCACACGACCTTGGCAGGAGGAGCAGAGCAGCGCAGAGGGAGCTGTGTCGCAGTGGTGTTTTATGATCGTTACCTTGACGAATCACAATTACACTGTGGGGTTATGCTCATAATTGTTTCTAAAAAGCTGGATTTGCTTTCTCTACCCCTCCTTTTCCCACTGACCTCAAATTATCCTTAATGATCCACTGCTTGGTGACCTTTCCACGCTTTTTCGGAAGGGGAAGACTGTGCTTTAAATGGGGAAAATGTTGTCCTTGTAAGTCTTTATTCAGCTGCACTTGCCTTTAAGTTTCTGTTACCAATTCACTTTTCTAAATTTCATATTGAGGGAACCAAGCCCTTTGTGCCTCTAGATATTAAATTATGTGATAAGTGCCTTACAATACTGTGAAAGATGTTTGATTCCTTTATGGCTTCCTCAGCTCCACGTAGGGTGTGACGGATGGATAAAAGGAGCTGGCAGTAGCCACAAGGGCTGTGCTCAGCCCTGGGTTTGTGCAGGACCTGCACCAACTTTCAGGGCTTCCCATCAACATCTGCAGCACCTCTGCTTGGAGGAGGCAGGACTTACTGGTCAAGGGTTCAGAGATGTCTTTCCTTTATTCCCACTGCAATCAAATTCACATTTGCATGGTCTGGAGCTGGCGTGCCAGGAGGTTTGTTTATAATGCTAAACATATCAGGTAGTTGAAAGCGAATGTGTCTGTCTGGATTGCGAGGTTTGGTATGCCCGGGTGACGAATCAATTTTCCTGTTGCACTACAAGAGAGAGGAGGCAAATGCTCCGCTTGCCTTCCTGATATATACATATATAAATATATATAATATAATTGTGTGTATGCTGGGGTGCTGCCTAATTGCTGGCACACAGCTCACTCACTGCCCAGCATCCAAACACAAGTGGTGGCACTTGCACAGCAGGGACGTGTCATCTGCTGGGGCACTGATTGGAGCTGATGCCACCCTTGGGAAAAGTCGCTCCCCTCCGGTTTGGGATAGACACAGCTGTGGGGAACACGTGTGCACATGCTGTGTAATGCTTGGTGCTTTTTGGGTGTCTTTTTTAGCTATTGATCACAATGCCTGAAAAGCTGAGAGAGATTAGACGAATGTTACCCTTGTTGTGTGAGGAGGGTGAGGGAAGGCCAGACACATTAAGTAGCCTCAAGTTAATTGCTTGGTAAATTGGCATGAGGCTGTTTCTTCACCTCTGCCTTGTGCATGCGGGATGAAATGAGCCTGGTTGTGTTTGAATCCCACTGGATATTCCAGTCTCCCTTGCTGCATTGGCCCTGGGCTGCAAAGGGACCACGTGAAGCTGTGCAGTCTCAAGAAGATGACACCAGCCTGTCATCTTTTTGTCAGACAGAGGCATTCCTTCTGGGAATGAAAGGAATCGCTGTTCCCACAGGTGTGTTGGCTATCAGTCCCCTCCCAGCAAGCAAGGCAAGGTCCTGGCACTTCTCAAGGCCTGCTGACACCTAAACCTTGTGAGTCGCTGACCTTACGGTCAGCAAGGTCGCTGATCTCTGTGTGATGCAGGGGCAAAGACACCTCGCTGCCTTGCTGGCTTCGCACGGGCTCTGTGAGCAGGACGTGATGTTTGCAAGCTGCTGGGCTGACAAACAGGGCTTCACCCCTCACAGGTTTGCTGTTAACTGGGACACAGCACAGAGCTGGGGATTGACCACTTGTCTGACTGCAGTGGCCTACAAGGTTTTCAACGAGTTGTAAAGGCGTGTCTGGGAGTACATGGAGGCCGAGATGTGATGCAGGGTTGGGGTCCTAAGATTAGCCTTTGTCAGGCTAAGCCTGTGCTGTCCTTTGGAAAGGCAGCTGATTTCCTCAGCAAGGAGGTGACTTTGTGATGAGAGGTTGATATGATGCTGCATTACATCACAAGTGGTTTGTTTTTCTGGAGAAGACACTGTACGGCCCAGGTGTGCTAGGTGAAGTGGTGGTGGGAGGCGTTGAACGATGGCAACTGCTGAGGCTCCTCGAAGGTGATGTTGGCTCATGCTTTTATTGGGGGTGCTGGCACAAGGGGCAGGAGCGTGCTCACGGGCTTTGCTGCTGGAGCTGTGGGGACACAAAGTCAGCTGAGGGTGGCCAACGGGGAGAGCTGCAGTAGCAAACCCAAGAGCTGCTCTGCAATGCCAGGTGGGGTGGATATAAATGTGGGTGTAACAAGACTTTTGCTGCTGGCTGGGAAATCATGAGGTTGGAAACGACCTGGTGGATAGAAATGCTTGGTGCAATGCTTAATAATGGGGTAAACACAAGCCTCCAGGCTGATGGGGCTGTGATAAAGGCCAATGTGATCTCAAGGCTGCAGCTCGTGGTTTTTCCAGTGTAACTGGGGAGTTGCTCATGCTGTTACACAAGTCCTGGAGACTGCTCTGTGTTTCTGGTCACTCTTACTCGAGGAAAAGGGACTTAAATAGGCTGATAAAGAAAACGGAGAGCCATTTTCTATGTGCCTATCACAGTGATTCTTCTTGCATTGATCACCAAGTGTGAGCATCAGTTGTGCTGGGTCTGAAATCAGAAGCAAAATAACCTCTCTGCCAGGACTCTGCCTGAGCAATATATCTGCATCACTTCTGGGACGTGAGTTAGTGTCTCTTCAGGGCACTTGAGACAATTTGCTTTGCACTTCACAGGTACAGATGCGCTGCCTTAGAAGAGCTGGCATCATGTAGCCAGTAAATGATAGCTGGGTGGGCCTGGCTCCTGCTTGTGAAGGAGGGAGGAAAAAGTGCCAGGAAAAAAAAAGGGCTGCTTAAGCAAAGACAGTTTTGACACAAGAGAAAATGGATGTAAAATGCAAGTGAGTACATTTGGGTAAGGGATGAGAGGTGTAGCGTTTCAGTCTGAGTTGGGAGGGCCCCAAGGTGGAATTGGCTTGGTCTGTAGAAGGCATGGTGTAATTCAGCTCTGCAGTGCAAGCAAGGAGACTTGGACCAGCAGGATCTTTCTACCATACAAGAAGTATGAAAAGGAAGTGAGTATTTAACCAAACACGCCCTACCCTCCATCCTCCACCCAAAAAATAAGTGAGCAACATCATCTGTGTTAGCGATGCACCTCATATGGTCTCGATTAGAAGTTGGACATGAGTCTAGGTGGATCTGTACGTGGTGGGCTCCTCAGGATTTGTGAAGTATGGCAATGCTCTCGAAGCTATTGGGTCTTGCAGAAGAGCAGTTTGCCTTAGTAATAACTGAGGAATGCCACAGGAATATGCACTTAAAGATGTGCAGGGAGGACTAAACTGTAGTCCACTGACTGTAATTCATAGCTCAACGCCTGCCTGAGGAGACCGGGGCAGGGCTGGGAGCTGTCACAGCTGTATTTGGTGTGAACCGGGCACCCGTGTTCCTGCCGGGTTAATGAACCGAGGCAGAGGAGGAGGGAAGGTCTCAGTCTCCGGCAGCAAGTGGGAGGATAAAGATTTCCAGGGCAAGCAAATCCTTGGAAGGAAAAGAGGGGGAGCTAGTTGAGATACTGAAGGACATGAGAGGGACTTAAAGTTTCAGGGGTGGAGTTTCTCTGCTTGGTTGGTTTGCTTTCCTGTGCAACCACTGCCAATTTTGCAATCACAGCTTGACTCCTCGAGCTTTCAGAATAAGATGCATTTCTGTTTTATTTTTTTAAGTGGGTTCAGGTGAACCCAGCCGTTGCAAAGTTACATTATTCTTTCTAAAGCAATAGGGAACCAAAGAAAATATTTTTCCTGGTGTTATCTTTGAGGTGCCTGTAAACCAAGACTGATTTGTCATTTCTAGGAGCAAGGGTGCAACTCCATGCTGAGTTGAAAAATCAGAGAGTAAAGGGGAAAAGCCATTTCTGCAAATCCCTGAGAAGGGAGGTGTTTGTGTAGCTTAAAGGACTCCAAGACCCTTGCTGACCTGTGCACCTAATTGTTATTTCCCTGTATTGCACTCTACATAAAGCAGCTGCTGGGTTGGGGGATTATCCTATGTATGTGTGCATGTGTGTATTTCCACTGCTGTTTTTCTTGTCTCCCTCCTTATGGGTGTGGTGTGTCTGTGTTAAATAATGAACCAAAGCATATCTGGCTCAGGAAGCTCTTGGGCTTTGTTTGGGAGGCTGGAATACAGGTTGTGGAGTTGTATTTACAGTCTAATGTTATTTCACTGTGGGAGGGCAGCTTGGCCATGGGGAGGCCCCAAGACCCCCATACACCAGTGCTGAGTCATAGGAAATTCATGCCTGGGCGTGTCACTGGGAACAAGCTCAGGTCTTTTTCTGTCTCTTCTAGAATGCTGCCCACATGGCTTTGAGTGTCAGGTCAAAAATAACCTTGACTTTTTTTAGCAAACACAATCAATAAAACAAGAGCCAATCTGGCCGCTGCCTCCTTCCCAGCTGTGGTTGCTCCATAGCTCCTGGCTCGGGACTGTTCCATCCCTCCCTGAAGGTCATTGCTCGGATGCTGTAGCTTCAGCATGCCCTGGTGGTAGACCCACATCATCCCATTCCTCCTTCCCACTTTCTTTCTCTTGGAGGACCTTCACTTTGCAACGTAGGAGTTGCAGATGGGAAAGGTTTTTTGACTTGTGTCTCTGGCCTTGCTCAGTCCTGCAATCTCGTGGCCCAGGGCCTGAGCTGGCAGCCCGGCCTTGACTCCAAAGGATTTCAGTGAGCTCTTGGATCTCCTGACTGACTCCTCCCAGTCTGTGTTCTGTTCTGGAAATGCTCGCAGGGGCCGTAGACATTGGCAGGGAACACGAAGTGGCTGCAATAATGTCCTGTTTCTCATTCTGTCTGGGACACAGGCGATCTGAGCTGATGAGCAGGGCATTGGGGATGAACTGTGACTCTACCCTGTCATGCAGCAGCACTTGGGAGCTTGTGCTGTGTCCTTAGAACATCTGGGCATGCAGACAAATTATGGAACATGTGGAAAGCAGAGGTGACTTTTGTGGGTCTCTGCTTTACTTGGATCTGCATGGTGAGAGCAGAGAAATATGAGGAGATTTAGTCCAGGCTTTGTGTTTTACTTTGTTTGAGTTGGGTGTTAGTTGGGGTGTGGCTCAAGCAGGTCCATGTACTTCCATCATGCTAATTCATCTGTTCTTGTGCAAGCACAAGGCAGAGCAAATGCTGGAGGAGGAACTTGTGGGCCCTGTGGCTGCTCTGGAAGTGGTCTAAGGTCCCTCTTCTGCTTGCCCACCCTCTGGATCACCATGTGGGGTCCTGCAATCTTCTTGCCTAGAATCACAGGATAGTTCTCAGCGTTTTCTCATCAGTCCAACCTTTCATCGCTTGGAGATGTTTCCCCTCTCCAGGGTCAAGTCCAAAGCCAACTATTGCATCAAGGCAGATGTGAGCTTGGGTGCACGTGTTCAGAGATTTCAAAGTTGGGCTTCTTTCACATATTGTCTGAGGGGACCTGCCAGATGTTTTTCCCCCTCTAAGTTGACTTTTAGAGAGGACTACCTCCACCTGCTTCTCAGCAAAGATCCTCTTGAAAACGTTTGTGCTTTCTGGTGGGAGGCTGTCTGAGTTTAATCTGGGAGAAAGCCAGAACTGGCCAAAGATTACCTGGGAGATGAAGACTGAACTCATTTCACACCACACAGCATTGCAGCCTCTTAGCAGAGTCCTGTGGCCACTGCCAGGCAGCCACACTGCTGCCAGCATCACTCCTGTGCTGCTGATAACAGGGGACCCTGTTCTCTGGGGCTGCTGATCTGTCACCTTCCCCCACCTCTAATATTTACTGAAAACGATCCTGCGGTGACAGATCTATTTCTGTTTTTGCTCTCTGTAACATACCTGCCAGACTGCCCCAGGCGACTGAGGAATTTGTAATAAAGGCAATGTTTCCAAACTAAGCTTGGTGCTCTCCTGCCAGCAGCTCTTCCAGCCAGCAAAGACTAGGGCCCTGTTTATCCACCCCAGTTAGAGACTGGATAAATATACGACTTTTTTCATTTCGGCCCTAAGTTTTCATTGAGAGGTTTTATTTGCTTTCACTCTTTTTGCATGACCCATTTCAATCGTGTCTTTGTTCACTGATGTGTGCAATGACTTGGGCAAGGATATTCAATGGCTTGGTTGCATATTCCATGCTTGAAACTGTGGGTGAACCCATGTTATTTGACTTTTCCAAAATGCTGGGAAAACAGAACGGGGCTGGGTTGGTAGGGTGTGACATCCTCCCTCTGTGTGCTGTCCCTGGCATGGGCTCAGCAACCATCTGGCTGTGCCACAGCTGAGGCTTTCCTTCTTCTCCACAGACACATAGAGAACTGGAAGAACTTGCAGACGCTGAACGCCGTTGACATGGAGCTGTACACGGGACTCCAGAGGCTGTGAGTATGTCCTGTGCATTGGGGAGGGGAATGGGCCTGGGCAGCCCCTTCCTTCCAGCAGGGCCATGGCTTCCTTCCCTCTGCAGCCTCCATGTTGCCAGTTTAAGCTGCTGGATCTACCGTGTTTTGCTATGAGAGTCCACAAAATGGAGATGAAATGCTTTTTGGTCTTGGCTGGGTCTGTGAGAAGGAGGATTGCTAGCTCCTGACAGCTCTGTCAACACACATCAGCCCTGACCTCTCCTCTTCCCTGCTGTTCTGGTTCTGGGCTTATGTGTTGCTCTGACTCATTCCAGCCCCACAATGTAAAATTCCAGCTGTCTCCACCAATCCTTCATTGCTGGGCTGTTGGTCCTCATTTAGTGCAGTTACCATCATGGTGGTGCTGTGCAGTAGGGGAATTGCATCTCCCCGCACAGCTCTCTGAGCACGGGGAGAGGTCAATTTTGTGCGTCATGGAGGGGAAACTGATGTCCATGAGATTGCAGGGACTTTCCATATGCTTGGGAAGCCTGGCCAAGCAAGGATGCCACCCAATCTCTTAATTCCCCCCTCCTACATCCTCTGGATCTGTGAGCTCCCCGGATGCTGCGTGTGTGAGATGCAGAGCGTTGCTCAGGGCTAATCAGAGACTCTAATAATGTGTTTCACTGGGAGCTTTACATTTAGTACAGCTCCCATGTGGACTGGAGGAGGTGCATGGGGCTGAGCACTCAGTAACCAAATTCCAGCAAGCTGTACTTTTAACACACAAACCCCCTGGTAAGCAGGCTGGCTGTTGTTCTCTCCTCACCTAACAAAGCAGCAGGGACAGCAGATATTCACAGAATCACAGCACATGCTGGGTTGGAAGGGACCTACTGAGATGATCATGCTCAACTCCTGGCCCTGCACAGGACCATCCCCAATAGTCACACCCTGTGCTTGAGAGTATTGATAAATCCTGGTCATAGCACTGATGGAGCTTTTTCCAAAGTAGGCTGTGAAAAGGATTCTTCTCCCTTCAAGGTCCAGAATTCCCTATGGAAAATACCCTTAATTATCAGAGCTGCAAGCAGCAGGGTTTCCTCCTGGGTATGAGGATGAGAGATGACTTTGCAGGGGGTTAGGTTTGCTGTGCAGTGCTGCTTGTGGAGATGGAGGGAGAGGAGAGGTGTGCCACTCCAGCAAGCCTTGGTGGATGTGGAAGCAGAGCCTCGCCCAGCAGCCGCTCTGCGCTGATCCTGTGCTGTGTCACCACATCAGACGGAAACGAAAAGCCCGATTTCCTCTTTGCTTGTAACTCGTGGAGGCTGCTCGGGGACGGATGTGCCCCCCCTGGGAATGGGGTGGGCAGAGCCGCGGGCTCCCAGCACACCCCGTGTGCTGAGCGGGGCTTCAGAGCAATTGTCTGCCTTGACTCCAATGCTGCCCTTCTGCATCTCTCTGCAGGACAATCAGGAACTCAGGACTACGAAACATCCAGCCACGAGCCTTTGCCAAGAACCCTCACCTGCACTACATGTGAGTGCCGCCTGTCCCCTGTTCCCTCTGCTCCCTATGGAAACGTGATCCCCGAGGCGGATCCTCCAAGTGCCTGCTGGGGACAGCAAGGAGAGGGAAGGGGAACGCTGATGGGGAAAGAGAGGCAGAGGTGGGAAAGGGCAGGAGGCGGAAAAGCAAACGCACGGGGAAGCGGAACGGGCTGCAATGCCGGATGGGGAGAGCTCCTGCTGGGAAGCTGAGGGGTTTGGGTTCCTAATAACTGCCCTGGCTTTGATGGCCGCTCTAATGAGCGCGGCATCATTAGCAGCCTGGTGGCTGCTGCACACTGCCCTTTCTGCGGAGCTTGGGGGCGGCCGCCCGCCTGCCCCAGCACACAGCCAGAGCCTGCCCCGCTCATTAGTTTTTAACCAAAGGCAGCTTTTCTGACACAAATCCTGAGGTGTGGGGCTGCCAGCTCTGCTCCTAATTATTGACTTCTTAAACAGGCGCCTGCAGCGGGCCTGGGGTGGGGATGTTTTGTGTCTGAGAGGTTGGAGCCCTGTTATGCTGGGACATCGCACAAGTGTCCAGCTGCTGGGGCATTGTTAGCTAGCGAGTGGTGTCACGGGCAATTTCCACGTCCTCGGGGCCAAGGGCACTGGTTTCTCTTCTAGATGTGTATTTACTTTTCCCAAGGTGATAAAGCAAAGCCTGAATTTCAGGCCACTGTGCGAGGTGCTCCGTGGGCTTGAAATATTTTGTCCCAGTGACTATGTCCAAGATCAAACCCCTCTCTGCTCCACTGTAGATATAAAAGGTGAAAAGGGGTTGATGAGAGGCCCCGGCCTCGGGCACGAACTGATGGGCTGAATGGGAGCATGTGTGTATCCCTGCTTTTTGGAAAGCAGTGCTAGTGGCTTCTTCCATGAAAAAGTGCATCCATTTGAGTGTGTGGGTGCATTGTGCCATCGATACAGACTTGTTCCTGGGGCAAGGAGATGGATGCGACCTGCAGAGCAGGATAGATTTGTCTTTTGATGTCTGCTCAGAGATGATGTGAACTGAAAAACCCCAAAAGCTTCCTTTTTGGAAAACCATTTACAGTTGCTAAGTGACAGTAAAGTACTTGCTAAATAGAAGATCTGCAGTACCAAAGGGCATGAATAGTTGAGGGCATTGTGAACATGCACTGAGCCTTTTTGAGCTTAAAGAATTGCATATTTTCATAATAAACTCTCGTTAATGCTGACCACTGGGATATTCCTGATTTCTGCTCTTTGTTATTTTGATTTGTAGCATTTGTTTTGTGTTTTCTGTAGTTGTTTGTTCCTGGGAAGCCGTTCTCTCTGTACCACTCTCAATTGATTTTTTTTTTTTTTTTGGAGGTTTGTTTGTCAATTGTGCAGTTGCTGTTTATGTATCTAGCAGATAAAATGAATAACATTTGATTCCTGATGAAATTAGTTTGGATGTCGTAGGAGTTGAGAAGGCCGTGCATGCTTGCTTTGAGGCTGAATGTGCCATTAATGTGTACACAGGCAATTGTTGCTGCTTTTCCCCGAAGTGTTTGTTTTTGTCTTTTGGAATTACTTTTGTGAGTGGAAAAAACCCCACATCCATCTTCTGTCAAGAGTTAGGATTGGTACGTGGTGATGAAATATGTGTTGTTTACTGCTTGGGCAGTGTGAGATTGATCATGTTCTTAACATCTTTCTTTCCTTGCCTTTTGGAGCTCGAAGCGAGTATATTATTTGGTTGGGGTTTGCCAGTGGGTTTTGATGCTGTTCCTGGGACTTGCCAGCGTGGATGTTTGCAAGGTGGATGTTCCCCGTGGGGGTTGCTGGACGGCTGAGGATGGAGACCTGGTGCTTGCAGGGCTGGTGACTCCCTGCTGCTTCCCAAAGGCTCTCAGCCCATGGTGCCACTGCTCCCTTGCAGCCAGGGTGGCTCCTGAGGCTCTGCACGGCCTGGCAGGAGCCTGGTGCCACCCGGGATCCCCTCCATGGCCGCAGCACTCTGCCAGCACATCAAGGTGCCTCCTTGGCTGCTCTGCAGCCGCTGCCTCCCTGGGAGCTCAGCTCGAAGGCCTGACGTTTTCTGCAGCCTCTGCACGTAGGAGCCAGGGATAAAAGGATTAATGGAAATGTCACTCTGCTCTAAGTCTTGGGCTGCTGTAGCCAGGTAGAGTAGTGGATGGGAGTGAAGGATACTGTCCCAATCCCCTTGTGGTGGGGCTGCAGGCAGGGCTGGGACCATGGTATGGTGCTTGAGGCTTGCTGAGTTACTGCTATGCATTTTTGCTGCTGCTCTGTTTTCCCTTCTCCTTTGGTGGCTGTTTGGATGGTTGCTGGTGGAGCCGAGTAAATGATGTGTCTAATAAATGACAGAGTGGTTTCACTGACAGGGAGGGTTGGCACAGGGTGATGGGGACCCTGGGCTGGACCTTTGCAGGGTGTTACAAGCTGGGTCTGAGCATTTGTTTTCACTCAAAGCTCATGTGCAAGTTCTGAGGTCTCAAAAGCTTATTTCCACCCCCCCCACACCTCCCTTCCCATCCTGGGTTAAATCGAAACTTCCTGCTGAACTGAGAATTTTCCCAGTGCCTTTCATCAAGGTTTCCTCCTCTCAGATGGGCCAGATAGCTCTGCCTTCTCCCAGTAACATCTATTTCTGGCCCTTCCTCTGTGTATGCGCCTGTCTTCAGACCCCAGCTGTGCAATCACAAGCAGATCACTTATCCCAGCTCTAATTGCAGGAGCTCAGGTTTGCGAGGGTTTGGGTGAAGCTTGGCTTGGTTTTTCCCCCTTCCCCATTGCAGAGTCAGGGAGGAAAGGAGGGAAACCCATGAAGGGGATTTTCAGCATTCAGCTGCTCGAGTGGTAGACCTCAGAGTGCGCCAAAGTGCTGCCTGGCAGGGTCGTGCCTGTCTTTTTAAGGTTTGAAATTAGCTGTATTAAGTGCAAGGGGCTTGAGGCCAACCTAATCAGTGGAGGAGTGGTGGGTGACTGTGAGCCAGAGGTGTGAATCTAGAAATAGCTTTGGTTTCCTCTGCCTTCTCCTTGAATGAGGACAATTAAGGCTCTGTGGCTTGTCTGATCATTGGTGATGTGAAGCCTATCACTGCTGCAGAGACAATCCAAAATATAACTGGATTTTGCAGCATGGATCTACCTCTTCTGCTGGTGGTTGGGCTGAGGCAGTTGAGTCCTTCTAAAACCAATACTGGCTGGGTGCTGACTAGGGGTGGATGTGTGTCTGATCTAAACTGGACATCTTCCAGCGTCATTTTGTGCCCTTACTTGAGATCGTCTCACTGGGAGAAGTTGCACTGGTGGGTTCCTGGGCCAATTTCTGTGCATCTTTGGCAGCCCTTTGGCTGTTGCAGGGATGGCTCTGGGCAACCTCATGCACTGGATGTGAGGACCAACAGGTCTAGGCTGTGGAAGACTGAGCCCTTGCAGCATGCTCTCGCTCTCTCTGTCCTCCTAACGACTGGAAGTCTTTGGCCAATTTATCTGAGTTTGATAGAGGGTTACAAGTCAGGAGGTTATCAGCTTCCTATGCATATCACGAAACTAGGCAGAGGCAGAGTAAAGAGAAGTTGTTGTAGTGCCTTGTGGGGAAGAATTCAGCATTAACGTGCTCCTCATTAGGCACTGGGAAGTCCACAGGGGAATTCAGCTTCACAGTGCCCCAGGAACTGGTGCACAGGGAAGGACAGGACTTCCACTGGCTGTGGGACAGCAGAGCTGTGCCTGCAGGCAGACAAGTTGATATTTGCTGTGCCTGAGTCACCCTTTACTAGGAGCAGGCTCTTAAGAGGCTGTGATTCCCTCTAAATGTCTTCCTGGGCGGCTTTGTGCCCAACCAGCCAGTCAGGAGGCACTGCCTTGTATTTGCAGAGGGTAATTGTGCACACCTTATTTATTGTGTAGTAAAGAAAACAAATTAAGGCTGTGTAATTACAGAGACAGGCGTGCTTTTAAATAAGGCTTAAGTAGTCAGATTTCTATTTAGGAAATTAATAATTGCCATTTCTGTCTGCACCAGAGGCTCTTCTTAAACTGTCTTCTGGAGGTTTATACATGCTCTAAATTAGTTTGTGGGCCAGCCCTGGCACAGCTTCTATCAAAGAGCACTCTCAGTGCTGCCTGCCAGAGTGAGGAGAGGGTTGAAGATCAAACTTTCCCTTCCAGTCTTCACCCAAAGGTCTGAAAGATGGAGATCCTGGGCTGGTTCATGCTGAGTGTTACTATTTTTTGACTATGTATGGTATAATCAGCCTCACAGGCATTTTTGTCTGTGTGATCACGTTCTTTTTCCCTAAAAATGAGAATTGAGGAATAACTGGAAGGTGCTGGCTAGAATGCTGCAGGGACCTGCTTTGCCTGTTGAAATACTGAGCTGGATGATCCATGGGCATATTTTGATGGGAAAATCTGAGCTGTGATTAACCTGGAGCTTCCTAGAATGTCCTTTGTAGGTTGTGATGTTTTCTGATGGGGTTGGCTTCAGTGTCCTGGTTTTATTTGAGGCAGTGGTGTAGTGTCAGATGAACTGGTGTCTTGGTATTGAATGTAGTTTGTAGCTTTGATATGGGGATTCTCAGAGATATGTTATGGGTTTAGGCTTTGATAGGAAAGATACTGGGCTGCATCCCCTGAAAATTGCAGGTGCTGAGGGAGTACGAATTTGGTGAGTTGCCCTCTGCCCTCTTCAGTGCTGTGTCAGGACAGGACTCGTAGCACTCCAGAAACTGTGGCCTTTGTGCTTTCAGGGGGCTGCAGGCAATGCTCTTGCAAGGCTGGCAAGCTTCACTTTCTTTGCTCTGTGTGTCCGGGAGCTTGATTGAGATCTTATACTAAATAAAGAAATAAACAAAGTATCAGATTCTGAATTTTTCCAAGTGGAACGCTGTTTCCTCTCTGTCATGCCGTGAGGGTCACTTTCCCCTGCTCTATGGTTAATAATCTATTATCTTGCTCTGAAAGAGCCATTCTTAGATATGAATCAGGGTTAAACTCTGTTTTGCTCCATTCCATAACCAGCTCCAGGCCCTGTGCCTGCCTGCAACCCTCCACTTGATTCTGGATATCCTGCTACCCTTCCTCCTCCTTCCTCGTGGTTCCTTCCGGCTTTGTCCTTCCACCACTGCACTGCTGTCATGCCCGTCCTGGCAGCCTCCTCCTAACCCAAACTGTTGTGCGTTAATTGCTCTTGATTTCTCATCCCTGCTCCTGAGTCAGTGCGGCCTCAGGAGGCCGTGTGGATCAGCTGGGCACAGCGTACAGCATCGTGAGAGCTCTTATTTCGCTGGGATGGTGGAGTAAAATGCATTTACCTAAATCACCTCCTTGATAGTTTAATGTGTTTTGTTTTGCATTTCCTAAATAGGAGCCAAATTTCTCTGTGAATATAGGCAAAATAAGAAGTGTGAGAAAGCTTTAAACAGCCTTTAAGCCCTATTAGGTGAATATCCCTTTACCATCCCAAAGCAGGCAGCAGCTTGGGTACTTTTTGATTCCCATTTGTACTCTAAGGATGCTCCTGCTCCAGCCCCTTCCAAGATCAAATCACTGTGCTGCGATTTACTCAGGGAGGCCCTTTCCCCCATATGTCTCTAGTCCCATAAAATTCTGGGCACGCCTATAGCACGGCCACTAAAATAAACAGCTGTAACATCTCCTCTGCTTCCATAAACTTTCCCGTTCCGCTCCCCATCTGCTTTGTCCCCTGGATGCCGGTGTAGTGCAGGTCCTTGCTGATATGCTAATTGGCAGCAGGGGTTTGATGGCGTGTTTATTCCCGGTTTACTGCCGCAGGTGACCGATAAGCAGTTAACTGCAGCTACTCCTTTTGCTGCAGCGGCAGAGGTGGGTCCTGCGTTTTACCAGCCATTGTGCACAAGGCCAGAGGAGAGACCAGCTCCCCGCAGGACTGTGGCTTTACTTCAGGCTGGATTGAAATCATTTGACTTGCATTCAGAGGGCTGGGTAACTAACTCCTGGCTGCAGGCTGCCTTGCTTGGCTGTGGAGGGGGTTTATCATACTGTGATAGAAGGGGGAGCAGTGACCTTGTGACTGGTGTAGTCCAGTGGGACCTGAGAGAGAGTTTCCAACTCAAGCCACTTCTTGCTTTGTGCCAAGATTTGTCCTGCTTCAGTTCCCCATCTTAAAACCTGGAATAGCATTTACTTTCTCTGCTTTTATTTGATCTATTTGAGGCATAACAACTTGTATGATTTCTAATGAAGGCTGGTCTTGAGTTGTGGGATGCTGTTGCAGTGTAAGATGAGTTATACTCCGTCACAAATAAGTTTTGCCTACTTGGATTCTTATGTGATGTCTACCACTCTGGTACCTGGGCTCTCAGGGTTTTACTGTGGTTTTGTCTCTCCTTCCTTCGAAATGTTGAGATGATCTTTCCAGTTACATTGTGAGAGTTATTTCCCTTTCTGAAATTTGATCGTCTTTTGACTGACGTGTGAAATGGGCAGCTGTGGTTTTTGCAAAGGTCCTGTTTTTTTCCCCATCCACTCTTAAAAAAAAATCTGCAAACAATGCTGGGAATGTTTAAAATGAGGCTCTTCCTGCAGTGATGCGTGGATTGTTGTTTGTTGGGTTTTGTATTTTTTTGGTTGGTTGGATTTTTTGGTTTTTTGGGTTTTTTCTACAAGACTGGAGTAAAATGTGAACTTCAGACAAGTTGGTGGGCTTGGGGGAGTCAGCCTCTGACCTAGTCTCTGCTGTGCAACAATGGCCTGATGGATCTCTTGTGGTGAGCTCCTCCTCAAAGAGAGGCACAACATTCCTCTTGGATGTGATCCTGAAAAGGAGACCTAGTTGTACCTTGGTTAAACCTCACAGCATCTCTGAGACCACCAGTAGCACAGAAGGAGCTGATTTCTGGGGATTCGGGTGTGACAAGGAATGGATCTCATTTCTAGGCTTCTGAGATCGCTGCAGCAGGGAGGTGCTCCAGAAGGAGCCTCTGAGCGTCCCTCTTGCTTCCTCCCCAAACCCTGTGGTGCAAAGCATTTCTTTCCTGTCCGTGCCAGTGTGAGAGGGGCTGCAGGGGGAAGAGGAACCCTCCTTGGGAGGGGGGTACCCGAGGACATGGAAACCTGCTTGAAAAATGCTGGGGGAATGAACAACCATGGCAGGATGAGTGGAAGTTAAGTGACCACAGAATTTCTCTCTTCTGGGATTTTTCTTTCTACAATCCTAGTTTACTAACAGTATGATTGCAGGGCTGGTTTTCCCCTTTAGATGTACCTGGCAATAAGCACCAGGGCAGAAAAATAGAAACATTAAGATCATATGCTATTTGAGCAATAAGATACGACAGGGCATGAATGATGGGACATTAATTCATGATGGTGTGTGACAAGGCAGGAATTTAAATGTCATAAGTTAGGCAGTCGTGAGTTTTATTGGAATTATAAAATTTTATTAGAATACTGGTCAAAGGGCGGAGTTTCTCACCAACCCCTCCCCTTATCTGTATTTGGGAAGGGATGAGCTGTGATTTATGTCGGATGCCAGAGACTGTGGGGTGTTTACAGGGCTGCCAGTGAGAGCCAGGGGGGTGTCTCCGGGGGAGCTGGGGGTGACCGTGTCTTTAGCCTTGCTAGTGCCTGAGGATGACCATGTTTCGTGCCTGCTGTCCTCCGGCATGCCGCAGTCATGCTCGGGCACTCCTGGGACTGCTTCCCTAGGAGCTCTGCTGGTGGCCAGGGGTGTCCGGCAGTGTCCGGCAGGCTGGGGCCGTCCGTGCCCGGTGCCCTGCGCCCCGCGGGGCCGCGCTTCAGCACCACGGACAGGGCCGGCGGCTCCTCCTGTCCCGCCTGGCCTCGTCCCCGCTCCCTGCAGCAGCCTGGCCTCTGACCCAGCTCCCTGCCTGTACTGAAGCCTCCTGGATTCCCTGCCCTCCCAGTCCAGCCTGCAGTTTGCCCCCTGCCTCGTTTGCCCTTGTCTTGGAACAAGCTCCTTCACCTTCCAGCCCCAGCCCGGCTCTGGGGGAGCAGTGCCCGTGCTCTCCTGGCTGAGGCTGCGAGCTGGCCCAAGCCGTGGGGTGTGAGCCTGCCTGTGGGGTGCCCAGGCTGGTTTCACTGCCAGCAGTGCCTTTATTCTTCCATCTCCCCTGCTGTGCAGCCAACCTGCCCAGCTGCCTGTTGGACAGCTGCAGTACCTGCAGTATCCCTGGAAGTGTTCAAGGCCAGGCTGGATGGGTCTCTGAGCATCCTGGTGAAAAGTGTCCTGCCCATGGCAGAGGGTTTGGAAAAGTATAATCTCTAAGGTACCTCCAACCTAAACCATTCTAAGATTCTGTGAATGCTAACTTTCTGAACTGCAGTGATTCCTGGCACTGACTGTGCTCTGCAGTGTGAATGGATTTGTTTTGCAGCACCACTACCCGGCTGCTGTCTGGGGGTTTCTCACATGAGTAGTTCTCTAGGACATCTGCCATCCAACCTCGCTGCAACCGCAATCCGTGGGCTTTGGCTAAATGTTTGCTGTATCCAGTTGTGCGTGTTGATAATTGTGGGTAATTTGCTGTCTCAGAATAATGAAGGAATGCCTGCTGCACTCTGAAGCACTCAGTGCTTTGTGGTGATTAGTCTTTCCATTTAAAAACATTCCTCACAGTGACCAGAAAAAGATACTTTTTTTTTTTTTTAAAGTACATAAAGCATTGAGAAGAATGGGTAAAAAGTAACTTGTGTGCAGACATTCTTCTTTATTTTGACAGTTAACCGTCAAGGGCAAGGCGTGTTTCTGCTTTCGGGGTGGTTATAAGCATGGAGTGTAGCAAGCAGGCTTCACTGGGCTCTGGCTGGATCAAGTCACCACCAGTTCCCTGTCCCCCTTGGCCAAGCACGCGTGGTCTGTCGGGGGGCACATCGTGCCACGGCTCAGGTGTGGCTGCAGGCCGGTCTCTTCTCAGGGCGTGACTCCCCCCCGTGTGCTCAGGTGCTGCAAACAGGTTTTTGGGCAGAGGTGCCCATGCTCAGGTGTGCCCCAGGTGCCTGCTGTCTCCCTGCTCCCCTTGCCCACCCCACAGACGCTGAAGGGAGGCAGCAGCCTGGCACGAGGCAGCTCCTGCTTGGTGCTGTCTTGTCTCCCAGGCTGAGCGTTTTTCTTGTCGTTTGATGAGGCGTAGCTGGAGCACGTCAGCCTCACCTCCTGCTGCGGCCAGGAGGCTCCGCACAGCGTGGGAGGTGGCAGCTGCCATCTCCACTGGCTGATGGCGTGGTCATTTTGGTTCCCCACGTGTGCACCTCCCCGTGCAGGCCCACTGCCCCTGCCTGTCCCCAGCTCTGCTCCCTCGTGGTGCCCAGATGCTGCTCCCAGGCCCCCGGTGCTGGGGGTGTGGGTAGCTCTGTTCCCCTTCTGAGGTGGGGCGAGTGCTGCAGGCTAATGGCAGGCTTTCTTTTCATTAGGTGCTGTAAACACAGGGCTCTGGCAGCAGCCTGCTTTTCTGAGCCCAGGAAGACCATTTTTCCTTTTATCTATAATTTAGTGAAGTGTCAAGCCGCAGAAGTTTTAATGATCATAAGCAGCAGAGGAAATTTATTTGTTCGCTGCAAAGGTGGGTTTCATTCCAGGGTTGGTTTTTTGACACTTCCCTCACAAGATGTGTTGGCTGCTCATGTAGCCTCACTCCCAGCGTGTTCAGGCTATCTTCCCTGAGAAGCCCAGCACTACAGTTCCTGCTTGGCTGAATGGCTTTCCAGCCCCTCTCCCACGCATGACGTTGGGGCCAAGCAAACTGAGAAAGGAGAAGCAAGGGAAATATAATGAGGTAGGAGCATTCATGTGCTTGGTGAGGTGTAGTGGAGGTGAGGCATTCACGAGTTTCCCATCTTCCTCCTGTTGCTGTGCACCTCTTACATCTGCTTCCCAGACCAGCCTCTGTGATGGATTTGACTGCTGAGGAAAAGCAGGGAAAGGCTTTTTGGGGATTACGCGTAGCGCTTGCCTTCTGTCAGTCTGTGAAGATGCCAGTGCTGACTGGAGATAAAAAGTGGATTGATGTCATGTGCAGGGACCAGGGCTTCTTCCTGAGGTTCAAGAAGGCAGACAGGGGAGCTCTGGGATGAGGCTGTGGGAGGGACAGGGACCAGGCTGGAAAGAGAAGGTTACAACAAGGGATTGGAGCAAGTCTTTAGGGAAGAAATGGAGAGCGGAAGGGGGGATGGGGTGTAGAAGAGGTGACAGAGAAAATGGATCTGGAGAGGAGAGGGAGGATTGACTGGCGTGGGGAAGAAGCACGTGTGTGTGGGAGATCTGCAGGTGGAAGCAAGTGAAAGGGAGAAAGGGATTTGCTAGGAAATGCTTGGGAACTCTGCCTCTGTATTAACCAGAACCTTCCTCACCCCTTTCGATGTGGCTTTGGAGGCAATATTAGAATCTTCCTAATTATTTTTCTTGGACGAGTTTTGCTATCCTGATGATATTAATTATTCTTAAAGGTCAACAGCACTCACTTGAATCCCCTTCTGTTCTATCATGTAATCAGTTAATTAATTGGAAACCATTTAGCAGAGTCTGCCGAGAGCTCAGCCTGCCTTATGCCCTGTTGTCTTGCTATTGCTGGATATACATTTATATATAGTTTCATATTTATACCCCTTCCTTTCTTCAGAGGCTCTGCAGAGCTCTTGGTACCCTCCCAGTCCATCCCAGCCTCTGGCACCCCTCCCTGAGCCAGGAAAATTGGGGCTTAGGCCCAGCTGTTAGTTTTTTCTTTACTAACCCCTTCGAGGTTATTCACGGCTCATTGATTTCTGGGCATCCAAGTAGGTGGGAATATTTGAATTTTTTTTTTAAATATAAATTTGATATAAGGGTCCTCTAACAGCTGAGATCACAGTCCTTGTTCAGGAGGAAGAGGCAGGACCAGAACATTTCCCGGCGCATCTGTGCTCGATGTGTTGATGTTGAGGCTCTCAGGTGGACCTTGTCCAGCTCTCCCAGTGTCTGCCTGGGTGTTTAGAGTGACCTCCCAGCTGGGGTGGTACCTCCTGATGAGCACCTGTCCCTGTTGCTTCACTGTACTTGAGGGGGGAGGTGGTGGGAAACGTGTGGGAGCCTGGGAGTCTGGTGTTCATAGAATCATTAAGGTTGGAAAAAGTCATCAAAATCCAATTATAGCACACTCAGGAGAAGCTGGGAAATGCCCCGTGGGCATGGCTCTCCTTTCCATGCCATCTCCTCAAGCTGTGCCTTGCCACAGCTCTGAGCTCTTCTCTCACACAGAGGGATCGGGTTGGCTCTGGGTTCACTGGAAACCTGTGAGCAGGAGGCATTCCCCAGTCGTTCTGTGCTCCCAGCTTGAAGAACAATGCAGTTTGAAGCAAACAGGGTTGGATAAACCCAGCCCCTCGCTGGCAGCTGGCAACCCTTGTCCTCAGCTGGCACACATCTCCAGTATTATTTCTGCATGCCAAAGCAGGAGGAGAGCCTAGTGTACAGTAATATTTTGGTCTAATGGATCTAGGCTTGCTGCAGTTTGGGACAGAAGAGATGGGGTGGTGGCAGTGCAGCCCTGAGGACTTCTTGGCTGCAGGAGGGCAGCCATGGGGAAAGGCTCTTGCCTGTTGCAAGTTGATTTTTCTTTTCCTTGAGCAGAAGACTGTCCTATTGTGTGGAGGCTGCTGGACTCTGCCCTGCAGGGAAGCTGGCAGGCAAAGGGAAAGCAACTGGAGGGCTGACCCAGCTTTTAACCTTTGCTCAAGTCCTCTGAGAGTCCAGATGTCTTTGGAGAAGAGCAATGGAAACTGCACACAGCAAGGGCGAGACGAGTGTAGTGCAGAGGGCCAGACCCCTGCATCTGATGGGCCTCGAAGCACAGGGGACAGTGTGACCCACATCTGGTGATGCCTTCCCCTCTGTACCATGTGCTGAACCGCATCTGTGAGCAACAATAAGCTCTGAGGGGTGATTTGTGTCTGAGCAAAGCTTCGTGCAGCTGGGAGATGCCTCAGAAGGGATGACTTGGAGGGTGTGGGAGTGTCACGGGGTAGGAGATGGCCTTTAAGATAAAGGCTGGGCTGGGCTGAAGGCAGCAGCAGGACGTGGCAGTGGGAGGAGAGGCTTGGGGCAGATGTGCTGCAGGCCCTGGCTGTGGGAGCCCTGTGATGGGCGTGGTGCCTTAATGCCTTCCCACTTGCTCGGCAGCTTTTGTTTTTTAATGCTGTTGTTTAAAGAACAGTGCAGGAGACCAGCCCCTTCCACCTCCCTCAGCCCTGTTTCAGTGTGAATTTGAGAATCAGCGTCCTGCAGCTGAGAAATACAGAGATTGGTGGTTCCTTCCTCCAATATCACACCTCCAGGCCCAGTGGTGTGCATGTGGAGTGGCAGTCTCCTCTTGTGTGTCACCCATGATGGTCCCTCTCTCCTCTCTGATGCAGGATGCTCTGATTTTGGGAAATTATTGCAGATTCTGAGCCCTAGAACAAGAAATAATTTGTGGCGAACGTGGTGATTACGTCACGGCACGTGCTGTGTGACACGTGCCTTACAAGGTACAGGACAGAACCTGTGGACAGGAGAAAGGATTTAGTTTTGCTGCCCAAATGCACAGGGGAGGGTTGAACCTTGGGAGACTTCTTGGTTCTCCTGTGTTTTGGGGTCAGAGAAGCCTTGGGGTTGCTGGAGCGTTGCTTGAGGAGCAGAACTGAGCTGTAGGTAATGCCAGACCGCGGCTGAGGACCTCTGTAAACTGTCTCACTCCTCCACAGCACCAATATATGTGTCCTGGTGCTGAGCCTGAACAGGGAGCAAATCCAGGAGAACTGCTGGCAGCTCTGAAATCTCGGGCTGACCAGTTTAGTGGCACATCCTGTTCTGCTCGCTCTGCTCTCCGGGCACGCGAGGCTTGCACACGCTTGGCAGTGCCCAGTCCTTTTCCAGGCTGTCTCAGCTGTGTCCTGGCTGGGACTTGAGGCTGAGCTATTGGAGATTCCAATCGAGTCTAATATTTGCAGAGCCTGATTTGCGGGGAGGCCTGTCCTGCCACAGCTTCTGGGACTTGTTGGGGTAATTTTAGCAGACTCATTAAGGGAGGACAGTACATTTTTTCCCTTAATGAGCAAAGCTGCTTACTAAACAGGAAGAGGAGGGAGGGGGACAGGGAAGGCAGGGAGGGTGATGAGGAGTGTAACAGTGCTTTTAGAGGTCATTGGAGTTATCTGGCAAGGATAAGCAAGCCCCAGAGTGACTTTCCAGCATTTCTCTGGTTCAAACCCAAAGCTTTAACAGCTTACTTGCTGCAGATACGAAGCCTGAACAGAGCTGCCCCTACAGCAGCATGTGAGGCTGTGGCATTCTCCCCTCCTGCGGCCACCAGCACCCAGCAGTGAGCTGTGAGATGATGGGAAGCACCTCTTGTGCCCAAGCATCAAGGGAGTCACATGCCGTGCCACCAGCACATCCAGCACTGGGGACTGCGGCTGAGGTTGTGCATCTCTCCTTGCGTTTCTGCCAGGCTCTTGCTCGTGCTCCCTCAGCCCCAGCTGCTCTGTGGAGCTAATCCCTCCCAGTCAGGATTTTCATAGTGGCACCATGTTATTAAAATGTGTGAAAAACTTCTCCCATGCAGAAATAAATGTGTCAGCTCGGAAACAAGGGCAAGTGGAGGATGGAGCTGCGTGGAGGAGGGACAGGTGCACAGGGTCCCTCCCCAGCAGCAGCGTTTCTGCCATTGCATGGAGTCGAACTGCGTAAAATAACTTACAGTTTAATTACAGGGGCTCCTGCTTGTTGGTGTCATTAATGAGGCAACTGGCTTAATTTAGCTGAATAAAAATGGCTTTAATAGTGGAAACACTTTTGGCTGCTGGGTAATTAAGGGAAAACTAAAAATGCTGTCTCCTCTTGCGCTAAAGTCCACTTGTTCTGCTCTGCACAGATCCAGATTCCTTTGTGCCCATCCCTTTTTTAACCCCAGGAGCTCGTTCAGGAGGTGCACTCCATGGCCCCTTCTGTCACTCATGCTGTGACAAAGTGGCAAAGGTCACCTCCCCTTCCCTGTCGGTCACCAGCACGGTCTTGGCAGTGCCTGTGGGAGCAGTGGGGGAGTGTGTGGGACGTGGCGTGTCCCCTCCTGAAATGTAGGAGGAGGATGGAGGGACAGAGCAAGGACTGGGGTTTAGCTGTCACTCAGTGGTAACAGCCTGCCCTTGAGGTGTGCAGGGAGGTGCTGGTGGAGAAGGCTGGTGGGGGTAGGAGCAGGAGCCTTGGGAGCATGGCTGCTGCAGCAGGAGGATTGTGGAGCGGTGTTGAGCCTCAGCCATGGGTGGGTTGGGTGGCTCTGCCCTGGACCTGGTCCAGGTGAGCTCCATCCAACCCCCTCTCTCTACTCAACTCCTTCTGGATGCCAAAAGCACCTTGGCAGCTACTTCTAGAGACTGTCTCCATGGAAAAGAGCATCTTGTGAGTGATGGAGAAAATGTCCCATGGCAAAGAAGCAGTTTGAATACGTTCCAGGAGCGCTGATGGCAGATCTGTCCTGGGAGAGACAGGCTCCTGTTCACTGCTGAGAAACGTGCAGGGAAGGCATTTTGCTTCCTTCTGCCTGCGTTTCCTCGACGTGTGCTGTGCTGTCTTTTGTTACAGGTGGAGCTGATGCATAGGCTGTTATAAAGGTTGCCTGGCACACTGCTACAGGACTGCTTCCACTTTCCTATAATTCTGCCAAATTTTAATTGCTCAGGCTGAAGTTTTCTGTGTTGGGTGTCTGCTCCTGGCTGATTCTATTTTATATTGTTTCTTTCCAGCTTTGCATAAGAGCTTTCTCAAATGTTTGAGGTGGTAGAAGAGAGGTTGGGAAACAAAGTGTTTTGCTCAAGCTAGAAAATGCTGCTGCTTCCCTCCTTTTGTGGAGGGAAAGAAATCTTGTCAAAGGGCAGATTTTGCTTGGCAGACTTGGTTTTGCTCAGGGACATCTTAGGTCAGCAGAATGGCTCTTGGTCCTGTTGGAGGGGAGAAGTTTTGCAAAGGATATTCAGGAATGAGTAAGGGAAAGGAGCCAGCAGCTCTTCTTGGGACACCAGTGTACCTGGTGTGGGAGGATGTAAAAGTGGGGAAGAGAATGGGAAATTTGGGCATGGATAAGGAAATTGAGGCTGAGAAATGTTTGGGAATGGTTGGAGAGCAGTGAGTAGTGTGATTCAGCCTGCAGGGAGGGAGAAGGAAATGGGCCAGGAAGGAGAGAGCTGGCACTGCCCAGCCACAGCATAGGAGGATGAGGGTTCATGTCCCTGCAGGTAACAGGGATTTGGAGGTGGCAGCAGACTTTCAGCCTTGGAAATGCTGCAGGAAGGCAGAATGGGCCTGTGAGAGGCCTTGATTTGGAGCTGTGAGAGGACTAGTCCTGGATGTGAGTGCCTCGATTTTCCCCAACCCTCCCCATTTATGCTGTACAGAACACTGGGAAACTTGGTGTGTGCAGGTGGGGTTTGTGGGTGGGGGGAGCCTTGCAAGCACCAAACAGGAGTTACAAAGTGCTGGAGCTCAGAGCCTCACCTGTGGAGCCATAATTTAATCTCCTCATGTGCGTGCGCTGTGATTCCATCTTTAATTACAGAATCACATGCTCCCTTCCCCTGGAAACCCGCCCCATCCAGCATGTGGGATGGATCAGTTCTGGGGACAAATCACTGCTGTGCAGTGAGGTTTCTCTGGAGGAGCTCTATCTTCTGCAGCACAAGTCAGTAGCTGTAGCCTTTTGCATGTGGAATCCCAGTCCTGGCATCTCTGACCTTTGGAGTTTTTTGCAACCGAAATGGTGGATTTTTAATGCGTGTTTGTGTGCAGCCCCTTTCGGTCTCTGTGCTGAGGTCTGTCTCTGAGCCTGAGGAAGGACCTTTGTGACATTTTGAAGTACCCAAGGTGTCTGTTTCCAGTGACAGACATGTTCATCCCTGTGTGTGTCCAGGCTGATCTGAAATGAAGCCGTGGGTGTGTGTCCTCCTGACCAGCCCTGCAGAAGGTGATGGTCAGGTCAGGTCAAACTCTGGCTTTGCCCTTTGAGAGCAGAGTCTCCTGCCAGATGTGTGCGAGGGAAGACCCATCTCCTCTCTGCCTAGTGCTTGCTGTGGGCTGTTGCCTGGGGGAGGGAGGAGGTGGTAGGAGTTGGTTTCCAGGCACTGCAGGAGATGAGAAGCGGAGCACATCTGCCTGGTAAAGCCCCTTGCATTAGTGAGGATGTATCCTTTCTCCATCTCTCTGTGTCCTAAATTGTAATAACACGATCATGCTATTTTTGATTCCCTTATTTGCGTGGAAAGCCTGTTGTTTTTTCTCTTCTCTTTCAGAATCCAATTTTCTCTTGACATTTCTGCCTAATGTAGCAAAACATGACCTTTGAGAAAGGACATTCCAGCGAGATTCACTCCCTCCTCTGCATTTCTGCCTCTCTCCCACATCTTGCTGTCTCTCATGCATCCCCTTTACGCTTCCTTCTTCTCCCTGGGCTGGGGGAGGGAGTTTACTGTCTCACTTTTCAGTAACAGTGAGTTGCTCCTTCCCCTCCCACTTTTCATCTGTCTTGGCAAAATTTCCAGGTGCTCTGGGGTGGATAAAGGAGGGATTCTTGTAATATTTTTCTTCCCCCCTGCTTAGATTCACCTGCCATTTTTGCCGCCTTTATCAGAGCCTGGAAGCAGTTTGTCTACAGATGTGGGAATGGTGGGATCATAGTCATGTGAAATGAGGTACCTGTGGTTTGCCGTGGTTCCCACAGTGGGATAGTCTGTTGTGAAGCAAAGCCAGAATTTAAAAAGGCAGCGCTGTGCCATCATTGTGTTTGGGCTTGTTCTTCTGCCAGGCTCGTGGAGAGCCTCTGGGACAATGCTTTGCTGTGTGAGCAGCTTCCCCACTCCTGACTGCAGAGTTCTGGTGCAGGCGGGACAGGACCAGAATTGCTTTCCCCTTGCTGAAACCCAGTGTAAGGGAAGAAATGAATCTGTCATCCCAAATCTGCGTGCATCAGACCTGTGCCAGCAGGAACCATTCAGGAGGTTGCTCTCTTGGTTTTAGCACTTATTTGCAGACCAAACGGGGACTGGGGGCTGAGCCCTGGACAGGGTCATACCTCCTCTCTGGCCAGCCCAGAGCTGAATGAACTTCAGGTGGTTCATGCCTCTGACCCTTCATTTCTCTTCTCTATGGGCTGGGCTGAGGCAGAGGGGTGTCCTCAGCCTCGAGCTGGGCTGCCCTGCCTGCCTGTGGCTCACAGCAGGGATGGATTTGGGGAAGGATATGAGGCAGCACCTCCTGTGTGCTCTGGAGGCCGGCAAAGGGATTGGGCATTTGGGGTTCTCCCAGAGCTTGCGATCACCCATTCCTCTGCTCACTCACCCCTGGGGCTGGTCGCTCGATTGGTGGCTCTCAGGCTGGCCAGGTGTCCCTGGGAAGGCTGGCCAAAACAGAACGTATTTCATCACCATCTTTTTGTGCTGTTAGAAACCGGGGGCTTTTCTCCTCCTGCTCACCCTACTCCAGACACATTTCTTCCTCTTATGTTTATTAATTCGGTTCCTTTTACATTCTTTCATCCTCTCTGGCTTTCAGCTAAAGAGAAGATGTCTGCTGGGTTGCAAAGCTCTCCCAGGTAGATGAGATTTATGTTTTTGCAAGTTTGGGCAGATGGAGAGAGGGATGGGGAGCTGTTGGCTGCTGTAGCAGTGGTACCCCTGGGTGCAAGCAGCACACAGCCATTCTGGGACACCTGGAATGCACAGCTACTGCAGATCATATGATAACACCGTGGGTAATCATCGTGCTGTCACTTGAACCTGGCTGTTACTATTTTTAAAATGAGGTTTGTGCTTAATTTTTTGTTCGAGTTCTGAAATGAGACTTGTTCTTTTTGCTTATGGTTGGTTGAGCTCCAGATTCATGGGCAAGTCAGACATTGGATTTTTTTTTTTTTGCTTAACTTGCAGCAGGATATAAAACATTTTTCCCCTTTAAAAAAAAAAATTAGAAACTTTCATTTGAGTTTGTCCTCATTAAAATCTCTCATTATGAAATCTGAGCTTGGGTTCTAAACTGCTTGACAGCCTCCCCATTGAGGAGGACGATGAGCTCTGTGGAGGTGGTAGGGCCATGTGCAGGAAGAATTATTTACAGTGACTACTTTTTTTTTTTTTTTCCCCTTAATTTTCAGAGACCTCTCCGGGAACCGGCTCACCACTCTGTCATGGCAACTCTTCCAGACACTGCGACTCTTTGAACTGTAAGTCCCACCCTGGGGGTATCTCCTGGGAAAAGACAGGAGGCTGAGAGGAGGAACGATTTCCAAATAGAGCTGTTTTGAAGCCAGCGAATAATTACCTAAAACTCCAGTGGGCAGCAACATCCTTGGGAAGCTTTCCTGGGTATGGGAGCACCAGAGCAGAACTGCTTCTCTTTTAACTTCACAGCAGCTGGCTAATTAACGTCGGGATGATGAACAAGTCATGCTTGGAGTAGTAAATGGTTGACTAACTCTGGGAGCACATTAGAAATACTTACTAGGCCAGATTTTGAGTGAATCTCTTCAAACACTTGCTCTCATCTGTCTCAGGGTAGGGCTAACTGCTTTGCTTTAGTTGGTGCTCATGCTTTACAAGACACCCCTGCTTTTTAGGCCAATGATTCCCTTTCTCTCTAGCAACGGAGGCACCTCCCAGCTCTGATGTGGGAGATGATGAGATAGTTGTGTCTCCTGGGGCACTGGTGGCCTTCAGCCTGCTGAATTATTGATAGAGCATTCAGCATCGTGCTTGAAGAATAAGTGGACACGAAATCAATGAAGCGTTGCCCTGATGACCTGTTTTGTTGAATTTTAGAAATAGTTGTTTGGTGGGTATAAAAAAATATATATGTAGGATTTGTCCCAGAGGATCCTGGGAAGCTCCATTCATCCTCACCGATGATCAATAGAGCTGTAAGCCAGAAGTGACTTATGAAAGAATAAAGACAGTCTTTCAAGTGGGAGTAAGTGTGTTATCACCGGTGTTAGTGCAGTGTATTTTATTTCTGTCAAATTGTTAAATGAAAAATACTAATAGTGATATTAGAAAATGGAGAAACGCCCTTCTGATGAGGAAATTTGGCTTGCAGAGTTAAAATGCTGAATTCAGAATTTGTCTCCTTGCTGATTACAGCTCTAAATATTTTTCAAGCCTGGCTCGAGTTTCAAGTTTAATAGCATGAGTCATTTGTATTCTTAGACCTTTACTTATTGTCATTGCACTGTCTGGCAAAACTCAGACTGATGGTTGTTACCCAAGAGAGACCCAAGAGTGGAGGAGCAAATGGGGCTGCAGTCCTGAGCTGGAGGCACTCGCAGGGCCTGGGGTAATGGTGAGCCTGCAGATTAATGGGAATGCTTCCAAAAGGGGCTCGTTTTTATGTGCTTTTGCTTCATTTGGTCATATTTTGTGTCTTCAGGCACGTCCCAGGTCTGTCAGCTCCAGCTGGGCTCAAAAGACCAATACCAAGCACAAAGGGAATTGAGAAGCTGCTTTTGGGCAGCAAAGGGTACTTCACTTGATGAATACATCTGTGCTGTCCTCATATGATGATCCTGGCAGGGAGCTGGTGTGCTTGGGGTGGCTTTGGATGGTGTCAGCAGAGTCACTTGGGGCCAGCACTCTGCAGTGTGGCAAGCAGGAAGGAGCTGAATTACTTGGCTCCAGTTGGAGCTGTGCTCAGAGCAGTTTTCTTGGAGATAAGCACTCGTGAATGAAAGAAGTAATGCACAAAGAAATGTGGGAGATCACAGGGCTGGTTGGTAGGAAGTCACGGTGGGGTGGGGAAGCAGTACTGATGTGGTGTGTGTTGTCCATGGTGTCCCATGGGGGAGGCTTGGCATCATGTGGGGCAGGAGCCTCAGCTGAAGCCCTCCTGCTCCAAGCTGCTAAAGGGGTCTTGGCAAACCAACATCTGGCACCAGCTCCAGCGAGCAATTTAGACCTACAAATGTGCCTGCCCACAGGGGCTGCCTTGCTGTTGGCTGGTCAAGTTCATTTTTCCTAAAGAATTGCTTTAGGTGCTTCTTTACAAATGTTTCTCTCCGGGTTCCTTGTTGCTAAGGACCCTCCATCCACATAAGCACAACTAGGATGGGGATTACCAGAATGATGTGATGCTGGTCCCCAGGCATGACAGCAGAGGGATATTTTATCTGATACCCACTGGGATGTCAGTTTTTAAGGGGCAGGGGGATGTGCCTGCAGCGTCCTTCCTGGGGCCGTGAAACTGTCCTGCTGAACTTTGGATTTGTTGGAAAGAAGGCAGCACAGAGGTGTAGCCAGAGCTATGGGCTCTGAATAATCATTCACATAAAGATGTTGGGAATTAAGGTAGAGACACGTTACCTACTGTGGGGTGGTCGTGGTCCTGACTGCTAGAAGGATGGGACCAGTTGTTGAGGAAGAGCAGACATCCAAGATGGGGAGAAATTACTAATGGATCCACAGAAGTGGGAAATACTGCTTGCTTTTTTTTTTTTTTT
>VZTE01001668.1:447249-525262 GCA_013397775.1 Eulacestoma nigropectus
GAAATGCAGAGGATGGGTGAGTAAGAGGCAGGTTTTGGCACACTGAGCTCCAAGGAGGCTTCCAGAACCCGGGAAGGAGATAGAATACATGGCCCACATAAAGCGAGTGTGAAACACTGGTGAAAGCTAGAAAGGGAGTTGCAGATTGACATCAGCCAAGGATTTGAAATTGAGCCAAAACTCTCTGGAAAGGGAGAAAGTGGTGAGCAGCAGAGACTGATGCAGAGACAGCCTGAGGAAGGCAGGCTGAGCAGCAGCATTTGTGCACAGCAGTGGAGAGGACAGAAGAATCCGGAGACATGTAGTCCACTCTTCTCCAGAGAATTAGGTGTGTGTGGAGGGATGGTGGGACAAGTGGGTGCAGAGGCTCACCAGAGATGCCTTATTCTGAATTCCAGTGCCCCTGTGCTATCAGGACCCAGAGGGAGGATAGTCATCCGAGCCAAAACTGTGACTTACAACAAGGCAGCTCGGAGCAGTGGAGCATGTGGTGAGGGAAGCGATGGGAGGATTGTCTCCAGGAGAGTGTTGGGAGGAGAGGAACTACAACTGGTTGTGACATGGAGATTGCCAGGGAACACGAGACCTGACAAAGGCACTCACAGTGAACAACGAGGAGGGGAGATCAGAAGACTGCTGGGCAGGTAGATGGCAACTTGGGGCTTGAAATTGCTGCTTGGCTGCATCCAAGGCGTCGCAGCCTCATGGACGTGGTATTGCTTTAAAGAAGAATTTCTTGTTCAACACAGCTGAGATTTTCCCCTGCTGACTCACTGAAGAAAGGATGGCAAAATTGAGGCACACTTCCAAAGAATATTATCTCTTGCTCGTTCTGGCCAGAAATGAGGCTTGGAATGGTTTCCAGTAACTCCAGCCCTAATTCCCATAGCACAGGCTGACCTTGACCAGCAGGGCTCAGGCTAATGAGCGCACAACTCTCCTAAGTCTGAAGCTGAGTGTGTGCAGGGAAGCATCTGACATATGCAATAGCTCATGAACATTGGACTTAGAGCCTTTCTTATCCAGAAGTCACAGCTGGTTTCCTCTGTCATGTCCTTGGCTTCCTTTGTCATGTCCTCAGAGAGCTTAGGGCTGACATTTCAAGAAATTCCTTCCCGGAAAGACCTAAGACTCTGGATCCAATTACGTCTTTGGTTGTATAAAACCTTCTAGTCCTGAACATCTTGCTGCTCTGCCTGACCCACCAGCATTTCTAATACCAGCAGTCCCTGCTAAGTTGCCCTGCAGTACCTCCCTGCAATGGTACAGCAAGAGGCTTTGGAGGGGATGGGGCACAGCAGCATCTCTGTTAATGTTATGAGTCCAACTTAACATGGTCTGGACCTTCAGCTTTGAAACTTATCACTGCCAGCAGTCCCAGTTAATAGAGCTGTGGCCAGACAATGGGTACTTGCCTGCTCTCTGCATTAGCTGAGCCAGCTGTCAGACACCACACACCACTCCCTGTCCCAGTCCTTCCCTCTCTATCCCATCCCCTTCTGTCAGGGGTTTGGAAATTACAGCTCTGGTTGGACCACCAAGAGAAACCCTGGTTCTGGGAAATTAATAGGGATAAAAAACAAAATTAGATTTTGTCCTGTCTCTGCTGAGCGCTCTTTGGTTCTCAAGCTGAGGGAAGGGACCTCAGTCCCAAGGTAGGAAGAGCATTTTAATTGTAAGAGTATGAAACCTTGGCAGGAGTTTTATGTGAATTGAAACAGACAGGAGAAGTGTGGCAAGGATCTCTGCTGCCCTCTGAGAGGTTTTAGCTGAGACAGCTTTGCTTTAGCTGATGAGTGGGGAGGCATGGGACAGGGCATGTGTCTCATTTAGCTGCTAGTCTGGAAAAAACTGCTTGTGTGTGTGTGTGAAATCCCTTTCTGTTCCAGAACATACTGGAGTGTTGATGGCATCTGTCTCCCACACTGGTCCACCCTGGTGAAGGCTGCCCAGGCTGTTTTGGGAGACAGTGGGTAGAGCTTTCTGCAGGGAGCAAAGCTGGGCTCAACCAGGCACCAGCAGCATCGCTTTTGCTGAAGAACGGACTTGATGCCTGCATGGCTCCAGGGTTTCAGTTTTGATGGGTCATTGTCCCATCCAATGACAGCTCATGGCATGATTGTCACATTTTTCCTCTTTCCCAAACACAGTGTGCCTGTTTTGGGAAGGACCTGTGCCCTGAGAACACCCTGCTATTGCTCTCTGCTTGTGGTGCTGGTGGATGGCTCTGGCTCATGTACAGGTTCAGTCCCTTTTTGGATGAACTCCTTGAGTCACAGAGCAGCTCTGCTTGTGCAGAGAGCCCAGCTCCCTTGCAGCTGTGATATTTGCTATTTCTCACAGGTTTTTTCAGTTTTAAGGAGGGCTGAAGAAGTTGTGGGAGCGTGCAGAGCTCCTGGGTGCCTGCAGCCAAGCGATGCTTTGGCAACAATTGCAGCCTGCATACGAAAAATGCCCTTTGGGTTTGTTTGTTCGTTCCAGGAGTAAGTTGTGCTGAATATGTCCCATAAAGAGCTCCTTGCCTTAATTCTCACTGGGGTGCTGCTGCACCCATGGTCTGCAGCACATGGCAGTATCCTCTGGTCCAAAAGTGTGTTTTGTCCAAAGGGCACCTTGTGGTCCCCAAGGTGCTTCTCCTTCTTGCAGGGGAGAGGAGAGGAGGTGCATTTATGCCCACAAGCAGAGGGTCACAGGAAGTGCAGGTGTGTTACAGAAATGTGAGAGGCAGAGTTGGAAGGAGCTGCAGCTCCAGCTGGTCCCTGCAAGGGAAGGGGTCTGAGGGGAGAATTGGACGTCCAGGTTTTTGGGTGGGTTTAGGACAGTGTAAGTGTGGAATTCCCTGTGCACCTCTCTGGAGAGCCAGCTGGCATGGCAAGGCAGGCACCAAGCAAGGAGGAAAGGGTATTTTTCACGTCAGGAATGCTTTTGCAATGCGTGTTAGGGACAGCGGGTGCACACATCTGTGCCCCTTCTACCCGCAGTGCTGTGCCAGCTGCCCGTGGCACTCGGCACATCCAGCCCGTGACGGGAGTTAATTTGTGCAAAAGCCCCTCTGGGGGTCTCGATTAGAGCGAGCTACCTCGCTGGTGTTGGGGCAGGCTGGGGGGAGGTTCTGCCCTGAAGCCCGTGGCTCCTGTATTATTCATGGCCCTTCATGAATTAGCAATGGGCCGGGAAAGCTGCTGTCTATTACTTACAGAGCTGCCCTTAAGTGCTAAGACAGCAGCTCTCCCAGCAGCCTCGGTTTGTGAGGATATTTGCAGCGGAGCAGAATTTCTCCCCCATTGCATCTGAGCTCCCCCAGCTCCCTGCCAGGTCCCAGAGTACATCCCCAGTTACCTGATCTGCCGTGGCTCTTACCCACATGCCATCCCACGTTCTGCTGGTATCAGTGATCCTGGGAGGCTCCTGAGAAGAAAGTAGATTCATGGTCATGTAGAAGAGGATGTAAAGCCTGTGCAAAGCCCTGGCAGTACCTGTCAGAGCACGCAGGGAATGTCTCATCACTCAAATCCCTCCAAATCACTGCACTAATCTGCTCTGGTCTGTTAAATTTAGTGCTTTGGCCTTTGAGTTGCTTGTCTGAGCCTTGTACCTGTGTCACAGAGGTTTATGTGCTTTTGGTGGGAAAGAAATGAGCTAATGAAAAGCCACAGAGTGAAGTTTAACTCAGTGTTTGCTCTAAAAAAAAAGGTCAGATGACTTCTTGACGTATTTGAAAATGCAAAGTGACATCATTAGGGTTCAGGTTTAGCAACCCTGGGTGCTACCAGAAGACCCCTTCACTTCCTCCTTTTGCAGTACTGTATTGACAAAACAGCAGGTGCAGATGTTTGCAAGGTTGTTTCCAAATCCTGTTAGTCGGTGAAATTAATTTTGTAAAAGCAAGCATGAATTTTGCAGTAACACAAGGAACAGAGCAGGGAAAAAGCCTTCCCCTGTCTGATGTGGGATCTAGATATCACGTGGAGCAATGGTTTGACCTTTGGGGATGCCCTTCTGCTTTGGGGCAACTCAGCTCATCTTTGGCACTGCTGGCTCTGCTGATCCCAACTTTCTTTGCTTTACAGTCGTGTGGGGAGATATTTTGTTTGTTCAGGCTGTATCTCCTAGTTTTGCTCAAATTATCATTGCAACCAGCTTTGGTAACTCCTGGCTGAGCACTGGGCTCTTCTCCCTGCTGAGACTTGCCCTTCTTGTGTGTCTACAGAGACCTGCAGAGCTTTAAAAATGTAAATGAAATGGTTAATAGGTTGGAAAATCAATTATAATAAACATTCCTGGTATATAAACTATGTGTAAGTGTGGTTTAAATGAAGTACATTAAAGGCAGTGCTTTTCTCCATTTCTCCTGGCCAGGTCAGCAGGGTCTCAGCACAGTGCTGATTGATTTGATTAAAATGCATGTTCCCCTGCACATTAGCTTGTGTTCTGGGTCACCAGGAACCTGTGTCCGTACAAGGAACTTGGGAGAAGAGCTGCCAGCTTCTCTGAGTGCTTGCAAGGGCTTGAATTGTACTTTGTCCAGCAGAGTCTAGGACCACCACTGAAGTGGGATTTGAAGGTGTGGATCAATGTTTTAGGGCGGTAGAGAGCTGCCTGCTCATTTGCTGAGGGGTGACTCTTCTGGGTGTTTGGGTGACAGTGGGACTAAGCCACAGTAGTGCAGATCTTGTGTTGAGAGACGTTGAATACATCTGTGTGCTGCCCTGGGAGGTGTAAAACCTTGTGTGCACTGACAAAGGAGGCTGTGAATATTTGGATGTGTGACGTTGGAAAAGACAGGGTTAATAAGTGCCAGAAGACCTCAGGTGAATAACAGGGAGAAGATTCTACTTCAGCTCTTACACCTGCATGGTGGCTGTTTTCCTTGGGGATTCCAGAGCCAGGTGACAGCTCTGCTCATCCTTCCCCATCCCACCATCCTCTCTGACCTCTCTCTGCCCCCAGGAGACTAGAGAGGAACCTTTTCAACTGCAGCTGTGACATCCGCTGGATCCAGCTGTGGCAGGAGAAGGGCGAGGCAAACCTGCAGTACCAGGATCTCTACTGCATGACCATGGATGCCGTCATCATCACGTTGAAGGAGATGAACATCACCCAGTGTGGTAAGGATCCCGGGGCTGGACACGAGGGAGGCCGGGAGGGATCCCTGTCCAATCCAGCACCTCGGGTTCAGCTATTTTGGGAACCTGATGTAGCAGGATCCCACCATGTGGTTGAGAACAAGAAGGTTGAAGATGGTTGGGATAGTTTGTAGATTAAAAATAGAATATCTGGGTAAATGTGAAGCTGCTATTAATGTGTGTATGAAAGATATTGGGTGATTTGGGGCATTTTCTTCACTGCAATGCTGCTGCTTGACAAAGCATCTGTAGTGAGTCTGTGTGATGTCTTGAAAAGAACTGTTTCATGTAGATCTTCCCGTGCCTAACGAATCCTAGAAACCGCATATTGTTAAAAGACTCTGCCGCTGTATCTTTTGTAATTACTCTTAGGAAATATATGTCTCTATTCATTTTCTTTTGTTTTATTTTTCCATTGAAATCCCATATGTGTAGGGAAGAGCCAGAAGTGACTTTATATCTCTTTCTCTTTCCTGCTGATGTTTAAAAGAGTCCAGCGGCCCCAGGAGCAACACGAGGCATGTTCAATAGTTATCCCTTTTTCCTTCACCTTGTTCACACATCAGCTGCCTGTTTGGTGTCAGGTTTTGCTCTGCTATTGCTATTACTGGAAAGCATCCCTTGCAGAGTAAGGAAAAAGAGATGTACCTTCCACAGAGCAATTAAACTGTCTGTACACAAGCAGCTGTCAAACTCACAGGCTGAAAAAAGGAAGAAAACCAGATTATTTTTTTTTTATAATCATCCCCTGTACTAGGGATTTGGGTTTGTTACTTGTAGCAGTAGCAGACAAACAGCATGCACGTTTGGATTTGCATGACTTGGGTTTTTTGTTGTTTTGTTGCCCCCCCCCTTTTTTTTTCAAGTTCACCCTGTCCCTTTAAGCTCTGGAAATTGGCCAAAGTGTGCCTTCATGTGGATGAACTAAAAAGATTTGAGAGTGCTGTAATTTCCGCCCCACATGGGATGAATAAGCAGCAAGGATTAGACAAAAAAACAACCTCCTTAGGGATCAGGGACAGGAGGAGAGATGGCTCCATCAGTGGTGGCATTAGACTGCAGGGGACAGCAGGGTGCTGATTTTGCTCCCTGACAGCAGGGAACAAAAATATGCTGGCGTGCAGGGTGAGCACCTCCTCTGACCATGAAACCTCCTGGAAGGGCAGAGAGCTACAGTGGTCTGCTTTCCTCCAGAGGAGTCTTTCTGTTCAAGTATCAGGGCTCCAGGGATGTTGCAAAGACACCACATTTGTCTTTTTCCTTTGGTGCTGAGGGCTGGCATGGCTTGGTGTGGCCATTTTTGATACCAGCTCGGCCTGGAGAAGACCATACACATCCTTCCCGTCTCCCTCTCCACTATTCCTGCCACCTGTGCAGCTTTGCCAGGTCTTGACTGCTGCCTTCTTTCTCCTGGCATCCTCCCAATGCTGCTTCCTTCCTGGTGTCACTCTGATGGCCATGAAAGTGTGTGTGTCCCCATCTGTGACTTTGCCTTGGCATGATGGATGCTGCTGCCCTGAGATGGGGTGGGAGCACTGGTCAGTTCCTCCTGCCCTGCTTACTCAATTTGCCTCTGAAAACCTCCTCTATTCAAGAAGACTATTTGGCCTTCTTGCAACCAGCACCAACTTCTTCTGTGTTGCAAGGATATTTGGTGCCTGTGGCACCGAGTAAGAGTGGTGCCAATCAGAGCTCCCATAAATCAGTGAATCCCTCTGCTACCACCAAGGAAGAACAAGGGCACCTTCTATTAGGAGAGCTGCAGTTAATTTGAGGACACATCCTTGGTCATCTTTTCTTGATTGTTATAAATTAGAGGGACACTTTCTTCACCTGGAATGCTGAGCACTCTGTGCCTTGTCCCTCGAGGTGGGGATGCCTTGGATCCTCTCCCAGTACATACAGTTTTCTCATCCCAGGGGTCTGCCCTCGTGAGCAGCTTCTGTGGGAGTAGAGAGATGGGGATGGGGGTTGTGTGAGAGGAAGGGTGGCCAGAACTGGACAGCAGCTTTTGGACTTAAAGATGATGGGAGGGTCCACTCAGCTGGCACGTCTCCAGTGTTTACATTTTCCCCTGTCTCCAACACCCCTCGTTTTCTCGGTAGGGCAAGGCCATGCTGTTGCCTCATCCTACTTATCTCGGGGTGCTGGAGGCTGATTTGGGAAACAGCTTGGTGGGATCTGGGTCCACACACTTCCTGTGGCTGGCTGTAGCAAATGCTGCCCCACACCTGAGCGGGTTTTTTTGGCTCCTCTAGACCTTCCTGAGATCAGTGTGAGCCACGTGAACCTGACGGTGCGGGAAGGGGAGAACGCCGTCATCACCTGCAATGGCTCAGGATCGCCGCTGCCGGACGTGGACTGGACAGTGGCTGAACTCCACTCCATCAACACCCACCAGGTAGGGGCTGCAGCACCTCAGTGCTGCCTGTGCCCAATGTGGCCAGAGCAAAGCAGCTGCCAGGAGTTCCCCAGGTCCGTGCATGCAGGTATGAGAAAAAAGAAATCGTTATATCCAAAGGAGAGCTGAAGCCATGCTCTATCCACATGGGAAGGTGGGGACTCCCAGAAGGGAGCAAAACCTTTCCTCTGTATGGCTAGAAAGTGAAAATGAGAGAACTTCAGAACTCAGTGCTCCCTGATTGAATTAACTCGTGTCCTCTGCTGAAACTCTGCTGAAACTACCTGTTTGCAATAGCTAAGCAGCAGCTAAGTAAGATTTTCTAGAGGCCAGCCATGTTTATCAGTGCTACAATGCCACGGTTCTCTCCTTCCCAGTATTTCCTCTTACAAGACGTGGTGTGTTTAATCGGGTGAGGAAATACCTCCCTCTACCCAGATCCCAGTTGCCCTTGGATTTTGGAGACCTTCTCACATGGAAACTGTGATCCTCCTTTTCAGGAGGTGGTAGCAGGGACGAAAGGAGACACCAGATACTGATTTCTGTCTGTATTTCTTTCTGGGATTTTTAGACCAACCTCAACTGGACCAATGTTCATGCCATCAATTTGACCTTGGTGAACGTCACCAGCGAGGACAATGGATTCCTGCTTACCTGCATTGCTGAGAACGTGGTGGGGATGAGCAATGCCAGTGTGCTGCTCACTGTCTACTGTAAGTACCAGTGGAGACACCTTGCCCAAGCAGAGCCTGGAGGGGCTGCCCTGGGAGCTGTGTGAATGCACAGCCACTTGCTACCTGTGCCATACTGGTTTTGTGGGTGAGGATTAGGAGGAGCTGAGCACAGTGAGCTGGAAGTGGATCCTCACGCAGCTCTCTCTCAAGTGTCAGTAATTTTGCTTTCCTGATGCTTCCATTAACCCAGAAGTGAGCATAAGAGCAGGGAAGGAACAGCAGTGCCACGGTGGTGGTGGTGGGCATTTCCTGCCCATCTCATGGAAGATTCAATAGAATGAGGGAAAGCTGTAAAGGGACTAAAAATCCGTTTACAAACACAGTTTCTTGCCCTGATGCTATGTGAGAGGTTCAGTGGTACCCTTGCTGAAGTTTAAAACTTGCCACTGATTTCAGGGATGTTAGTGCTTCCTCGCAGGTCAGATCCTACAAAGTTAAACTGCAAATGTCATGTAAATGTGCACGTGTCAAATTTGAACTGCTCACTTTTATCTGCAAGTAGCTCAACTTTCTTTGTGCTTTCTAATATAACAAAACCCTGACCTTAAGAGGAAGTTTACACAGCTTTGTGGTCTCGAGCAGCTGAGATTTGCTATATTTTGCTGTGTCTGTAATATTTGCCCTTACTCTCTGGTTTGAAAATCTGTCCCTCTCCCCCAACCTTGCCATAAGCAGGGGAGACCCTTGTGGGATTCTGGCTACTCTCGGTGAGCCCGTGTGTGCTGTGTGATGCTTTACTACTTTCATCTTCTTTCCAATAAGTGCTATTGATGGATTGAAGGATGGAGGTAATTAAAGCTCAGCCCAGCTCAGAGCTGACTGGTCAGCAGATGGGTGTTTTTTGCATGGTGTTTTAGCATCTGCTCCTCCACACCTTAAGCAGCACTATGCCCATGCCTATTTTCACCTGTGAAATCCTCTGAGCTGCCGACAGTTTCTGCTACCCTTACTCTTGTTGCACAGAGCCATCACTCAGGCTGTAACTTCACGCTGAAAAGATCTGGGTTTGTGCATGTAGGTGGCTGCCTGTTTTGAATGCCCCTTGCCAGGGAGAAATGAACAAGCCACATGCGGATCTGGGCTTGTGAACAAAAGAGGGTGGCTGGGACACGACAGTGTAGTCCGGGGTAGATGGGTGCTGGTGGGAGAATTTTGCTGAGCTCCAACCAGCTCTGCACCTTCTTCTCTTCTACCACCTTCACTGCCTGAAAAATTCACTGTCTTTTTTCACAAAGATGGGTCAAAGTTGGTATGCTGGTTTTCTTCCTCGTGGACGCCCAATGGATTATCTTTGCAGCTGGATGGTAGCGGGAAAAGGAGAGGTTTAGGGAAGACATGGATCCTCGTGTCATGTATCTTTGCACAAAACTTGTTCTTCTAGTTCAGACCTTGCCAGCCTTGGGGTTTGGGACCTTAGGTGTGGGTGTTGTAAATGGGGTTTCAGAAGCTACAGCAGAGCAACATTTGAACACTTGGGGTGTCCCAAGGGGAAGACGATGCATATGCAATAAATTGCAGGTGGAGTTTCTGCTTTTCTTATCCCTCTCCCACTCTACTCCCTTTAATTAAAACACCCCTGGAGGCTGTTCGGAGAGTGAGAACTCCTTTGGGATATTCAGGCAGTCAAAGCCCCCAAGGACAGACAGTCTCTCAGGGATGTTTTCTTCCCCAGCTGTGCACTCCAGAATTGCTCGGTGTGACTGGAAAGCTCCCATGGGCACCTTGCACATGTGCAATGTAACAGTGCTACGTCACCGTGTCCTCCTTAACGGGGACAGGCGGCCTCCCCGGGATCCCTTGGGGGAAGCAGAGTGACAGTAGATGTGTGGACAGGACAGTCCAAGCTTAATTGTTCCTGGGCTGGTGAGATTCCCATCCCTGTCTATAATCTATACCCCTGTTTGGAAGGCCAAGAGGCCTGGCCATGGCTCAGATCCTCCTTCCAGGGAGGGTGGAGTGGTTCTCGTGACAGCACTGCTTCTTTACAGACATCCATGGGGAGAGTAGAAGGAACAGGTGATTCTGGAGGTTTTCAATGCTCTTAGTTTCCGTGGTGCACAGAGTCGTGACGTTGGGTGGAGGTTGCTGTGAGCCTGCCATGTTTCTCTCTGCTAGATCCCCCTCGCATCCTTACTCTGGAGGAGCCGGTGCTACACATGGAGCACTGCATTGCATTTGCAGTGCATGGGAACCCAGCTCCCACCCTTCACTGGCTGCACAACGGCCAGGTCCTCCGGGAGACAGAGATCATCCACATGGAGTTTTACCAACAAGGGGAAGTGTCTGAGGGTTGCCTGCTCTTCAACAAACCCACTCACTACAACAATGGCAACTACACGATTGTGGCCACCAACCAGCTGGGCTCAGCCAACCAAACTATCAAAGGACACTTCCTTGAAAAGCCTTTTCCAGGTAGGATATTCAGTTTGTCTCACCAGGGCTCCTTGCAATCCGAAAGTCTTATTATGGCCCTGCCAGTAATCCTTGCCTTGGCAGCCCAAGTTGGCTTTGTCTGAGCATCAGGTTGGAAGAGGTGACCCCTGGCAGCCTCTTCTTCTGACCAGTATGATTTTCCTACACAAGTGTACTTTGGTGTCATATGAATTCTTTAATGCTGGGAGAGGTGCTAACTGCTTTAGATAATTTTATTTTGTAGCATATTCTGCAGTGTGTGTATTTATTTATTTATTTATTTTAAAGATCTTTAGGAATTTCAGTGGGAATAGGATGCAAGTTTGGCCAATTATTTTGGAGCTTCTTTTGGGTGCCCCCAAGGAGGCTGCTGAATTTTTTCGAGAGAAAATGTTCTGCTGTGTGATAGTCATAAGCTATAGAAAGGAAAAGCCTTTGAAGCGATGCAGCCTGTCCCTTTGTTTTTTCTACTTCTAGCTTGCATTTGTGAAATGATTAAAGCTGGACGCAGCCATGTCAGGATTGTTTTCTTTCCGAATGAAATATGTGCAATTCCAGGATGACAGGGCTACAAAAGATGCGACAGCTCAATTAGTCACTTTGCATCAGTTTGCTGGGATTTCGTAACTGATTGCTTGGAATTCCCTGTTGTACTCCCTGGTGATTCACAGCATAAGTGCAAGGAAAAGGAAAAAAAAAGCATTTGAGGACATGAAGATTCATCTCTGGGAAGTGCCGTAGAGACTTTTGTGGTGGCCTGTCTGCTTTGTAGGAGCATCTCAGTCTGTTCCCTGACAGTGCAACGCCACGCTGGCCATCATGGAGTTAAGATCTGTGCTGCCTTCAGGAATGATGCCATGAGAAAGTGGCAGCTCTAAATTGGCCCCTGCAGCCCAAGAAAATCCAGCAAAATAGGGCGTTTGCTAAATATAGCAAAATACCAACGGTACTCTCATTTATTATTTATATCACACCATATATGTACACAGAGTTTTCCCGCAGGTCAAATATCATAAATGCAAACCCAAATCTCTGCCTTGAAGATCTGACAATTGAACAAATGAGCTGATACGGATGGGAGTGGAAAATTTGTGTTCTGACTTCAAGGATGCTGCCTTGTTTGACTATCTGACCTATTTATGTTTCCTTCTGTCAGGGCAGAAGAGCTTATCAAATAAATGTAGGTGGGTGAGGAGAGATGCACAGGTTTTCAGTCTCAGCTCTGTCAGGTCCCACCTTTGTGACTCAATTTCCCCATCTGTGAAATGAGGGCAGCTCCTAAGTAGGTGCTGGACCTCCAGGAAAGGGAGGCAAGTACGCTGTTCTGGAGAGATGATTTTGGAAATGGATCTGAGCCACGCTGTGGTGTGGAAAAGCACACTGATGTTTGAAGAGCATCTTGTGTTAGAGGCTCTGGGAGAATGGGGTTGTGCGAATATATGTAAATATTGCCCTTGTGAATGCATCTCCACCCACACCTCGTGTGTGCTGTCGGTGTGGGGTGCTTACTGACCCTGAACCATCTCTTAGCAGGAACTGATCCATTTCCTTTATTTCTTCTGATCTAAAGTCCCAAGACATTCCTCACCCTGGCAGACCCTGTCAGCCCAATGCAGGGTGTAATTTACTTTCCATGAAGCTTGTTGCTTCGTCCACTACCACAGCTGACATATACATTCACTGCAGCTGACGTTTATAATTTCCCATTTGAAGGTAGATTCCTTCAGAAAATGCCACACATTGAAGGTTCCCCAGTGTGGTTCGTTCAAGCTCCTTGTTGCTTATAACAATTCACATGTGTGAGGGCTTTGCTGTCACTACCAGGGGTGAGATTATTAGTCTTAATTAATTAATGAAAGCATAATGCCTGGAAGAGTTTCTGTCAGTGTAGAAAAGGACCTATGACCATGTATTTTAGAACCCCCTGGTCAAAGATCTCTCATTGGTGAAAGGCCACACTCTGCTTTCCAGGCTGAGAGGAGCAAAGTGCTGTTAGAAGCTGGGATCTGGGAGATATAAGCTCCATGCCATATCCACCTTCTCTCTGATGCTGCAGGGCAGTGGTTCCCAGGACAGATTTGTGTCATATCCTGTAAAAATCTCATTGCATGTTGTCATTGGTATCTGTCACAGGCTACCAACTCCTCATTTAACCCACAAAGGTTAATGTACCTGTGATGAGTGTTCAGTTCTTTGGGAACTTCTCACAGAACTCAAGTTGGCTGAAATTTCTTGGCTATTTTTTATGCTTGGAAAAATAAGGTTTAATGGAAAAAACACCTTTTTGTGGATTTCTGTTGAATTTGCTTAGTCCAGCAGAGAAAAATGGAAAGGGGAAAACGTAGAAGCAGCAAGAATTTTATGACTAGACTCTGCCTTAATAGGGAAGAAAAAGTCTCCAAATAAAATATTTTTCCTTTTTTTTTTTTCCCCCCCTCTTGCTAGAAAAAGCCAAGGAAAGTTACTCGTCTGCTTGACTTAAAACAAAAATATTTGTTCAGGTTTTTTCCCCGTGGTTTGGAAAGCCGTGTTTGTCACCTGGGGTTTGTTTTACACTTCCCTTCCAAACCTCACCCAAGCTCCAGCGTGAGCGTTTCAGCATCCTTCCAGGAGCCCTCTGCCAGCAAAGCTGTGTCAACTCCAGTCAATATCGGGCTCAGTTTCGTGCTCGGGCGAGTGAATTGGAAGCTGACGTGATTCTCACTCTGTGTAAACTGAGTGTCAGTGGGGGCTTTAGGCCTCATTGTCCGGGGCCTCGGCCACCTCTGGAGCTGAAGAAGAAGCTTTGCTGAATAGACTGGAGCAGTCAGGAGGCCGACAGCAGGGCCTGCTGTGCTTGTCTCGGGCAAGAGGCAGCTCCTGGACAGCCACAGCCTCCGTGTCCAGTTCAGGTGCTTTCTGCTGTTATGAGTGGCTCAGGAAAAGCAGGTCTGAGGAGGTCTCCTCTTACTCCCTGCCCCAAGCTGGGCTCTCCTCTAAGGGAGCTGGTCCTTGTCCTTGTAGGGTTTTGTCCTTGGGTGCACACCGCCGTGCAAGGCAAAATCTGCTGCTTTCCCCTCCACTTCCATCCCGCAGAGCCCTGAGTGTTTGTGGAGCTCTGCTTGCCTGCTGAAAGCAGGGTCGTTTACCAGCCGTTCACACGTGCTACTTGTTCTCCGTTTTAGCCTCACAGTGGTATCCCTCCCCTCCTCTTTCAGCCCAAGGTTCTCTATCCTGACCTCTCCAGCATGTCCTGCTGGCACATGCACTGAAATTTCCAGGAACAGTTGCCCAAGAGGAAAAAAGTATGAAAAGTTGGTTTCCTGGGCTCTTTGGGGTGGTGGAGTGTGTCTGAGGTGGGTGGGGAAGGAGACCCCTCTCCCTTTGCTGTGGTGCTAATCACGTTGCTTCTCTCTTTGTCCTTTCCACAGAGAGTACGGACAACTTTGTCTCAAGTAAGTGTCTCCTTGCCTTTTGCATACTGTGGCTGGTTTGTTTCTGTGGTTTCCCGTTTCCTTGCATAGGAAAAATGAGGAAGCCAGAAGCAGGTTTGTGGAGGTTGTACAAAGCCCCAGCTTCCCTGTGCATGAACGAGATCATTGGGGAGCTTGTGATCACCTGGGTAATCCCTTGAGGCCAGGAGATGTTCATTTGCCTCTAGCAGTGTCCCAAAGAAGGTCCTATAAAGGAAATTATGGTTGGTTGTGGTGTAGCAAAAGGGATCTTAATTTGATGCAGGCTGGCCTGTCCCTAACAACAACATCTCTCTGGTGTGGGCTGGGATAAGAAGCAGGACTCAAGTCTATTATGTTTCTTCAACAGATTCTTCCCTCCACCCCCCAAAACCCCAAAACACATCATACACCACACAGCACAAAAAACCTTCAAGTTACTGTTTGTTCGGATCAAGTTTTGCTGGAGTCAGTTGTGGTTTAACCCCACTTAGCTCAGTAGATTTCTGAAAGCTAGGAGAGGGCTCAAGGATGGTGGGAACCCATTCCAGGACACCAGGCACCCAAATGTTTCTCATTTGTGAGGCTGGAGCGACATCAGCATGGTGCTCGTCTGTGTTTCTCTGCTGATGTGCACAGGGAACTCTCTGACAGTTGATTTGTGCCTGCTGAAACAGAAAGCTGCAGACTCTTTTAGGGGTGAACTGGATCTCGTTAGGTCAGGCAGTGCTGTTGGAATGTGCTGGTGCCTTGGGAGTCCCATGGGAGCCACACTGAATTTTGTGTCTTTGGTGTTTTGGTTTCAGTCGGTGATTATGAAGTGAGTCCCACCCCACCGATCACTGTGACCCACAAACCAGAGGAGGACACTTTTGGGGTGAGTCCTGGTCTCTTCTCTACAGAACTGCTTTGCATTCGTTCTTTGTTAATGATGACTCAGTATTTGTATTTCTCTGCTGTTTTGAGACGTTTACAAGGAAAATATCTTCCTTTATGACTCAGGACAGCAATCAGAAGGATTTTGTGGCTTGTGTCAGGCAGGTGAAATACTGACACAAACCATCTGATCCTCTTGGGTCTGCAGTGTGGAACCAGGGAACCCTTTGAAAACAAGGCATCCTGTGAAGTCTCTGTTGACAGGGTCAGGAATTGTCACTCTAAAAAAGTAGCACCCAGAGAACAAACAAACAGGCAATTGTGTGTTTTGGACTGTTATTGATCTGTTAAGCTTAGCCTGGTGAGGGGCTCGGGTTTAGTTTGGTTCAATTCTGTCAATATCTGTTTGCCCTCTCTCCTCCTGTGCAAGGCATGCCTAAAATGAAAAAAGAAAGTAAGTCTAAGGCTTATCTGATCTCAGCATTGTCTTTCTTCTGCAGAATCCAGGTAGAAAAAAAGAAAAAAAAAATTGCGTATAAGTATTAGAAGAAAAAAATTAGCATGTTACACAATTGCTCTAATTCTATGAAAGTTTTAAGATACTGAAATCCACAAGGTGTCAACAGAACAAGCAAAACTTAGTCCACCTTGGTTTCAGTTCTCATCTAACAGAAAACCTCCTTTAACTGGAGTGGAAGGTTTTAACAGTGAGGCTGGGGTAATAATGCGCACTGATTATTAAATATAAAGCTCAGAAAACAAGCTGGGAATGAAAATAGAGTGTGGTAAAATAAAAATTTAAAAATATCATAACGAATATACCAAGAGCAGGGAAGACGATTGCAAAATGAAATTACTTCTTCTTGGTTAAATGATGTATTTTCTATTATAGCAGAACACAGTTTTGTAAGAGGAAGCAAAGTCTAAATGCATCACAAGACCTAGTACAGAACAATTGGACACGTGCCAGAGAAATTGTTGTTTACATCAATGCAATAAAAGTATCTCAAGCAAAGACTTGAAGGAATAAATATTCATAAATATTAAAATAAGCCTGGGATTGTAAACCCTTTAGGGCAAGGAGGTTTTCTTTCCCTGCTTGTACACTGCCACAGTGGAACCACAGCTCCAGTGAAGGACTTGGACACTGTTGTTGTATAAATATTTACTAGCAAAATTACAACAAATAAGGAACCATTAGAGGCTTTTGGAAACTCAGGTATTTTACGGGGAAAAACCCCTTAGTTCTACTTGATTTCTTCTGTTTTCTTTTTGTGATGTGTCATTTTCCCTCACTCTGTCCTGAGGGACGTTTGGATGGAGGCAAAACTGTGTTCCCAGCTGAGCTTTGAATAGCTGTAGTGTTGTAATGTCATGGCAAAGAGGTGATGTCAGAAATGGAGGCTTGGGATGTGATGCAGTGAAGGGAGAGCCCAGGCATGGGAGTAGACATTTTTTCCCTGCAGATATATGGAGTGAGAGGCTGGGGGAAACTGGTGCCAGAACAGCATCACTGATGGGAAGATCCCAGACCTCCCAGTCCTGCAAAAAGCCTGTAATATCTCCAAGCTGTGCCAGAGCCTGCTGCTTTAACTTGTGTTTTCCTCCATAGCTGATATCCACAGGGCTGCAGCAGATGGTGTGAGCCTATAGAAAGGTTAACTGGGCAAGGAGGTGCTGTATTTCTGATTTCGACTCCTAAATTCCTCTGCGTTGACTCTAAGGCTTTTTCCTTCCAGGTTTCCATAGCAGTTGGGCTGGCAGCTTTTGCTTGTGTCCTCTTGGTCGTCCTCTTTATTATGATCAACAAGTATGGCCGGCGGTCCAAGTTTGGGATGAAAGGTAGGTGCAGTCGCTTTCCCCTAGCAGGAGGCACCTTCCAGGATTGCCCGGCTCTTATAGCACACGTGGAAAGGTGTTGTGGCTTTATTCCTACAATGCAAAGCCTTCCAAAGGGAATGCAGCCCTCTTCTGTTTGTTGAGAGAGTAACGGAGATAAGTGGGCTGGTGGTTCTCAGCCGTGTGTGCTCCTGTGGGCAAGAGTGTGGATGTGTGCAGGAGTACTGATAAGGAATCGGTGCACGGGTTGTCCAGGAGAGCTTTGAGCCTGCTCCCTCCAGCCCTGCATTGTGTTCAGGACAGCATGGTCTTGGGTGAAATCTGTTTTATGGACTTGGTGGTGCACAGGCTTCCCCTGCACTGGCTGGGGTGTGAAGGAGGGAGCAGAAGGATGTGAAACTGGTTTGAGTTCTGTTGGGAAGGCAGGTGCAGCCACTCTGTGCCTATCTGTGAGTGGGGATCGAGGTGCTGCTGTCACTTTATGTCCGTACTGGGAAGGCAGTGGTGTGAAAGGTCTCTTTCTGACAACTCTCTGATGAAAGGTTTCCTCCTCTGTGTCATGAATAATGACTTTAGAAATTTATTTTAAGTGTCACTGGTAGTGACTGGGAAGTGAGAAGGCATCTGATGTTTGCTGGGCAAAACTAGTCTCTGTCCTACTGACACCAGCTCTGTGATGCAACAGAGCCAATGCCAGAAGTAGATGATTCTGGGACATCTGCTTTTTGTGACTCTGCTGGTATCTCCAGCTGGGCAGCGTTGGTGGTGCCCGGTGAAGGCTGAAGGAAGAGCCTTCACATGACAAAGTAGTTCCCAGCCCAACTGGTGGCTCGTGCATGCGCTGTTTTGAAGCCAGGCTTTGACAAACACGAGCTTCTCCCAAGACTTCCGAGTCACTGCCTATTTCCTGTCCCTGTTGTGTTCTGTGCTGCAGGGCAGGTTGATAGGTTTGGGAATGTTCCTTGTGCTTGCCTAGGGCTTTGTTTTCTTTACATAGACATTTCCTGAGTGGGTCCAGATGGGATTCTGGCTGGAGTTTCTCCTATGCATCCTATGGAGATAGAAGACAGGACATTTAATTAAATAGTGAATCTTCTACACCAATTTAGGAATATTTAGTCCATATGTCCAATGATAAGAACCATCTGTGGAGTGTAGTGACTGGTGGGTGGAGTAGAGGAATGGAAGACATGGTTCCGGGGATCAATTCCCAGCTCTTCTACTGACTGACTTAGTGGCCACAGGCAATTAGCTGTCTTAACCTCTGTCTCTGCTCTAATTTCCCCATCTGTAAAACTGGGATGATGTTATGTGCCTTCTGGAGGGATTTGTTAGAACACTTTGGAAGTGCTTGGGCACGTGCCACTGATGGAGCTTTGAGATACAAATACAAAAAGGAAAAGTAACATCTGACTCTGGTGGAAGAATCAAAGGGGAGTGAAGTGAGCCTGATGTGAGTAACGAGTCTTGGTGAACAGATGTGTGTATGTGTTTGGAGGTGTTTGGATAAGTATGTCAGTGGATTTTCTACATTCCCAGAAACCAGGGGGGTGCCATGATGGGCCCTTGTGTGTGAAGTTTAACAGAGGCAAAATTGTTTAGCTAGAAAAGCCTGCTTTCCTCCTCATCATGCTGTTTCTTCCAATTTTGATGCGAAACTAAAACCCTGCAAAGTTTCTACAAGTTTTATTGATGTTGCTTGGAGAGATGGAGTTGACAGAAGATAAATGTGTCTCCAAAAACAGGGAGATAACTCTTTGTTCAGTCACAATTATCATAGGCACCACAATGGACAACCTACACACACAGCCTGAACTCTGCTCTGCTCAGTTAACTCCAGGGCAGGAGGCATCCTTTACGGCACCCAGCATGTTATCATTTACTAAGGAAAAAAATAAATCCAAACCCTGAGTCTTTTTGGGAAAGTTTGTCCCTGACTCAGGAGCTGTTTGTTGTCAGTTGATGAATTGCCACTTGTTGTTGAAATCCCAGCTTGGCAGGCCTGCAGGAGCAGGTTTTTCCTGCTGATTTTGTCAGATGCAGAACATTGTGTGCTTGTGTTGGACATGTTACCTAAAGCACCTCATGACTCTTTCTGAGTACATCTTTTTCCTTCTGCTTCTCCCAGTGTTGAGCAGATGGTTTATTTCCTAGAGAGAGGTGAACATGGACTGACAAAGTTGGATGTCACGTTGGGTTTGGAAAGTTCCCTGGGCCAGCCTGCTGGATTGCCCACCAACCTTAGAACCAGGCCGCCAAGTGTCCAACATCCCAGCTGCCTTTGCTTAAAAGAAAGTCGTGTCTTGAGGGACACGTGCTGGGAGAGGACTTTGAGAGGATGGTGTGTGCACCTCTGTCCTGTTTGGGCTGGTAGCACACCCTCGGAGCACTGCACCACAGTCCTGCCAGAGGCAGACCCGGTTACTGACCCAGCAGCAGCGAGGCGGTGGGAAAGCCTGCGGAGCCAAGCGTGCCTTCGCCGGGCTGGAGCGCTGGCACCAACAAAAGCTCCTTTGAGAGCGGCTCTGACGCGCTGTGCTCCTCAGCTGAGCTCGCCCAGCCTGGCTCCGGGCCATCCCTCTCGCCTTCCCGTGCTCCCTCCGGAGAGGGCATTCATTAACACGGAACGGCGGAGGTCAGATCTCCTTTCTGGCCGCCTCGTCGGCCTTGGCTGCTGTAGCTGGGAGGGAACAGGGGTGGGCTGAGGCAGCTGGGGGGGAGCCGGGAGGTCGCTGAAGCTGGGGTGGTGGAGGCGGCAGGGAAATGGCAAACAAAGCTCCTTTTTTGTGAAAAGTGGTGTTGCATGAGCAAACAGAGAGGCAGTGGAGGGAAAAACCACTGGGAAAAATGAATGTTAAAACTGAGACTCGTTGAAGTTGCAGAAATGCAGCCACTAGCTGAAGGGTGCTGTATCCAGAGGTGGGGCTGGGATGTTTTTTGAAGCCTTGAATTAGTGTGGGGAAAAAGAAAAAGTCTTAGCAAGCAAGAAATTGAAAGTTATAGTCCTTTGGTTTACTGTGTGTCCCAAGGGGGTGTTTTTTTTTGGTTGGGATAGACCACATGGCAGTAAAGAGCCCAATATCCCGCTCTCAGTCACTGCTTGCTCCAACGCTGGGGCCAGTGTCCCATGTTCCCTGACTGCCCACCCAAGGTGGAGGGCTTTACACCTCACCTCCTGGGGTCAAGCTTGTCACTGCAGCCCTTGTAAACAGTGTCTTTCAATCCAAGTTTAATCTCAGCAGATGACAGGAAATGAAATTTTGTAGTATAATAAAAAAGCCACATGCAAGTCCCAGGACTAAGAAAAATTAAGTTTCATGAAAGAATAACAACGGCACAGAAAAGATCTGGGGCATACAAAACATTTGGATGGCACAGTGGCGAAGACTGTAAATACTTAGGTTGATGGACTGAAATATATTCTCCTTTTACTTGTTTTCTGTTACATTTGCAAGTGCCTTGGGATGAAGGACGTGTGCTCGTGCATATCTGTGTGAAGTATTCCTGGTGCTGCACAACTTCAGTAAAAACCAAATGGAGTTAGCTCAGATATGCAGAGAAAGGCGCTAGAGAACATCCGGAGACAAGAGCACTTGTAGTTTTGCTGAGATTAACTGTTTTCCAGGCTCTGAGATCAAAAACTGCTTCCATTGTCCAAACAAGGTTTTCTTCCTTGGGTAGAGCCAGCGCCAGCTAATGGTTCAGACTTGGTTACAGCTGGCAAAGAGTCGATTGGTTTTTAATCTGATTTCCTAAAGAAATCAGTGTGTGATCGTTGTGCTTCTCTGCACACATGCAACTGTGTGTGCACAGCTCTGCCTGCCTGGATTTCCCCTTTCTGTGCTGCAGCTTCTGGATCTGCTGGCCAGTTCCACCCAGAGGAGAGGGGAAAGGACTCACAGATGCCTTTACAGGGATCATGGAAATAGGGGAACTAAGCAGAAGGACAAACCAGGTTATGTCCTGATGATAAAAATGCCTCAAGCTTTTCTGGGCATTGGAGAGTTCATATGGAAGCTCAGCCTTGGACAGAAAAACACAGGGGGATCAGGCTTTCACGAGGTCTGCTGTGGTGGGTGTTGCCCACGTGTGTGCACATGCATATATGTGTTTTCTTTTTGAATAAGCAGAAACAGCAAGGAGGTGGGGGGAGAACCAAATGAACAGTAAACAACTACTGCCCACTGTTTCTGTAATGTTTGAGGAATCCCATCGCTATCAGTTCATTTGATATTTGCTCTAATAGCCCTGATCAAAGTGCTGGCACTGCTGATGTGCATGTGGATGTCAGAAATACTTGCAGAGCTGTTCCATTGTAATTTAGTGTTAGTTAAAAGGCACTTAAAGCAGTTGCCTATTTGATTATGATTGGGGGCTATTAACATTTTTTTCCATAAACAGATGTTTACTGTCCACTGAGTCGACTGCAGAACAATTCCAGAGTTCTAATTCGGGAGGAGAAGCTCCTGCAAGGATATCTTGGCTGCTTGGCTTTTTGCTTTTGTTGATTTGGGTTTTTCAGTTCTTTTTTTAGTTTTCTTTTTTTTTTTTTTTTTTCTCCTTCATTATGCAATTATTGCTACAGCTTCAAAGGGAGGGAAAATATATATCAGAGTCATGACCTGCTTTTCAGATGAGGCTTAATTCTGTCCCATGTTGCCTTGGCCAAGCCTGGCTATAGTCATACACTGATTTTATTTCCCCCCCTCTGATTATTTGTTGTACAGGCATGAACAAAGCCTCTGCAGCTTGGAGAGCCTGCACATCAAGGGTTAGCTGCTCAGGAGAAATCTGTGATCAGGGCCTGTTCATTCCTTCCTCCTGGGAGCCTACCATGGAGTGGGAGCAGGAAGAAAGAGCAAAGTGCTATCAGTCTGGCACAGCTACAGGAGAGGAACTGCCATACACCAGCAGCCATGGCTAATCAGAGGGATTTGGGGATGTATGGCTCTCCAGAGCAGTGGACTGGAAATGGGAACCCATTGCTGCTGTGTTCTTTGAGCTGGGCGTGAGATGTGCAGAGCCCTGAGGGGCTGAGCCCCCTGAAACATCTGAGCAGAACTGCTGCACGGGAGTGATGGAATTCAGGGATTCTCCTTCCTGGTATCCTTCAGTTTGTTTGCAAATACCCTTGATATACTTCTACTCCTCAATATTACTTGGATTTATTTGCCTGGGAAGTGGATTGAAAGGGCATGTGGTTTCACTGGGGCTTCCTTCTATAAATACCTGTTTACACTCTGCTGAAGTGCATGCTGTGCTATTTTTATATTTATTTATTTAACGTCTTCAAGGTGATAAAGCATAAAGCTCTTTGAGCTGCTGAATATTGCTTTCTACCATGACCTGAAAGTAAATTGTAGATAGGCGGGGTCAGTGTCAGTCCCTTCTCCCAGGTAACAAGCAACAGGTCAAGAGGACAAGGCTTCAAGTTGTAGCATGGTAGGTTTAGATTGGATATTAGGAAAATTTTCTTCACTGACAGGTGGTTGTGCATAGGAGCTGGCTGTTCGAGGGAGGGATGGAATCACTGTCCCTGGAAGCATTTAAAAAACCTGTGGATGTGGCACTGAAGGGACAGTAGAGTGGTAGAACTGGCAGTGTCAGGTTAATGGTTGGACTTAATGATCTTAGAGATCTTTCCCAGCTTTAATGTTTCTGTGGCAAGCGTCTCAGCCTCTGCTATGCCATGCAGTCTGTAACTGGTACGGTGGCAGCAAGGGACAGCTGGTACGAAGCCCTGGGCTCCTTGGCAAACCTTTGAGAGATCCCACCTGCCCCCTGAGGTGCTGTGACAGGCTTCTGCTTCTCCTCTTTGCAAAGGAAGAGCCGCTCTCACTCCAGCAGTTAAATGCTTGCACCCCTTGTCCCTCAGTCCCAGGTGGTGTTGGTCTGGTGAAGGCTTGGAAGGTCACACTGTTCCGTGTCTCTGTCTGAAGGAGCAGGGAGCCACCCTTGGCATGGAATGACCCTGCAGGAGAAATGGTTAGCAAAAGGTCAGGATTTATTTAGATCTAGAAATAAAACGTTTTCCCACTCCCAGAAGTGTATTAATAGGTTATTTATAAAGGAAATGTAAAGTGCACTGACCAGCCGCTGTTTGTTTCGGTTGCTTTTACAAAACCCAGGTGTCTTTTTTAGGCTACTGCTGAAAACAGTTAAAAAAAAAAAAAAAAAGACAGATCAGTGGTTTTCAGGCGACCCAAGAAGCCTCAAGCCTCCTTCACACCATGTTCCTGCAGGCTTTTCCTCCCTGTGCATGACCTCCCTCACTCGGAGTGACCGTGTTTGCTCCAGTCCCTGCCTGGGTGCTCGACCCTGGGTTCACCACTCGCCCTGAGGGACCCCCACGGCAGAGCTGGTGTTTGCCCAGGGCAGCTCAGCATCAGCAGAGTCTCCTCACGGACTTTCACAAACGCTTCTCACGCTGTGGTGTTAAAAGCTGCGTGAGTGACCCTCGTCTCACCTGTGATTCTGCATCAGGTGAACTCCTAGCTGAGGTGTTGGAAAGAAGTTGGCATTTATTTATTTTTTATTTTTTTTTCAATTGAAGTGTCCCTGTTCCAGGCTCAGAGCATCGGCTTTTCCACCAGCACAGCATTAACAGTTGGCAATGCTGGGGATGCTGCTCCTTGTAGCTCTGTGCTGGTTTCTGCCTTTGTGTAAAGCTGTAGGAGTGAGAGGGTGAGAATGAGCCATGGCTGCTTCCCTCAGACCACAGGGCTGGGAAGATGTCCTTCACCCACTCGCCATTCAGGAGCAACTGGACCGCCCCAAGTCCTCATCCAACAGCTTGCACCCATCTTTGCCACAGCTGTGAGATTGCCCAGGCTCAGTCACCTCAGCAGCCTCCCCAAAGGACCATGCAGGAGGTGCTGATCCTCACGGGGCTCCTTTCCACTGCAGTGATGCTCCTGCCTGCCCATTCCTTGCCTCCATGGCTCCAGCCTCTGTTTGCTGCTTGTTCTGATGGTGTCTGTCTGTCCTCACATGGCTTTGCTTTAGTGAAAGATGCTGCAATGATAACACAGAGCCAGAACAATTCTGTTGATCTCCAGAACACGTACCACATACAGCAGCAGGATGAGCTATCTTGTTTAACCAATATGGCTAAGTCTGATGAAGACCCACCATCTCCACAAACCTTGTGTTCCGTGCACTCTCGTGTGCCTCTCTGCAGGCAGCCAACAACCAGACAATTGAATGTCAACTTTGATGTAGCTTTAATAAGGTGCAGGGCAGCGTTGGAAGACACAAAGGACTTTAATTAATATTTTAATTGTGGTTTGTCTGTACTGCACTTGTCCAATTATTCTTTGAAAAAGATTTTGCTACTGCTAATGCTGATAAATAGCCCTCAGGGAGGATGTCCCTGGTGAGTTTATCACCTCTTCCTCCTCATGACTTGCTGTAGGATTGTTGTTCATTTATGTGGTGTTTAGCTGGGGGTGCAGACATCTGTCACTCTGTCCTTAAACTCTCCAAAGCACCAGAGCTTTGCACTTTGTCAGGGGACAGGTGATTGCGATGTAAATGGCAGGATTGGTAAGGGAAACCTTTGGCAGCTGTGAAGGCAAATGCAGAGAAGAAAGAGAAAAGTGCTGCTTGGTTTTGAACCTGGGCTGGATGTGCTTGAAGGAGTGCCTAGAAATTTGGAGGCAGTGGAATAACCTCACAAGGGCATGGATCAGAGCTGTCACCTGGGCTGCTCAAGCTTTGGCTGGCAAAAGCACTGGGGAAGCAAATTGTAGAGAGCACTGGAGCATCTGATGATCTAATGGGCTTGTTCCATCTCCAACTTCTATTTCTTGTGGTGCAATAGCGAGCCTGTCTGTGTCCAGGACAGTTCCAAAAACCTCCATCAGCAGCACCGGTATTTAGCATCTGTTGATGGAAGTGGGATGCTCAGGCATCTAATTTCAATCTACAACCATGCTATTAAAAGTCAATGGACCAGAAGATAATGCCTGTACACAAAAGCAGCTGGGTAGTATTTTGTGCACAGGAGAAATAAATCACATTTGGAGTCTCATATTTCGTGTCTGAGGAACAGGGTTATAATCCAGTTTCTGTTTGGGACAGTGGTCTTCAACTTATGCCATGGCCTTGGATAATGGAGTAGAATAGAGGCGATAGTCTGTTACCCTGAACCTGTCTTGTGGTTCAGGAGAGGGACTCAGGATGTCACACAAACTGGCCACGGGTCTGTCTCTGGACTCTTTGTATGAGGCACGGCTGCTGTCAGGGTGATCGAGGGGCACCATGCTGGGAACGATGCCCAGTGCACCCACAAAAACTCATCAGCTGTCGATGTGCTCAACCTGTGAGCAGGGCCGCTTCCGAAGCGCTCGCTGGTGGAGCTGTGTCCATTGGTTTAGTATCTGCTGACAGGGCTTAATAATCATTACACTAAGTGGAGCTGGCACATGGGGAGGCAGGTAAAGGCACTGCTGCCCTGGGGCTGAGGCACACTTCTCACCATGCAGAGGAGAGATGGGAATTGGACTTGGAGATCCTCATCCTGTTGGGGCCGATTTCTGCCTCTCCTTCTCCTAGGCTGCGCAGCAATGCAGGAGGTGCTGGCCTGATCTGCTCACCTCTTGCTCAGGAGCCTCCTGGCACCCTCTCCTGGCATCCAGGGGTGCCTCTAGTCTGACCTAGGGGTTCCTGTGCTTCCACTGGGCCACTGCTTTGGAAAGAGCAAAACAGAGCCAAGTTTCCCCCAGTCAGCAGGTGCATGGTCTATGCAAAAAGCAAAGCACGTCTTTATCCAAAGTAGCTCTAGTAATGATATGAAAAAAAGAAAACCCTATCATTTTGAGGTAACAATGGTCTAGGGTCAATATTTATTCTTATTGATTTCTTAATCAATTTCTCTAACATTTTTTCATTTGGTTTCTGGGTAAAATCCCATGACCACCCCTGTGCAAACAGCAGTGGGATGCTGCAGCAGGCCTGAGTAGCTGGTGAGGAACTCTGGCACAGATGGACAGGGCAGACACTCCTTCTGCTGGTGGGGAGCAGTGCTGGCTGCTGAGACCTGTCAGGAGGATGTGTGGTGTGCAAGGTCTCTGTGCTGGTCACCAAAGATGCTCTGGGGCTGGACCCAGGGGCAGGGGAGGTTGCTGGCAGAGAACTGCTCAGTCTGTTTATTTAAGTTAACTCATTATAGGCTTTTACATCCCATTTCCCTGGCTGTTCATCCCTGGGGCTGCTGCAGCTGGCTCTTCCTGCAGTGCTAAACAAGGGCATGGTGCAAACCCTCCTTCATCCCAGCCCTGTCCTTCCAGCACTGCCATCATATTTTTTTGTTGTTGCCCTTGGCCGAAGCTGCCTGGTGTGAGTCTCCTGTCCCTGTGCCCAGAAGGGTTGAGGATTACCCCAGTTTTGGTCCCCCAGTGCTGGATGGGGAGACCTTCTTCCTGTGCAGAGCATGGTCCCACTGTCCTGCTCCCCTGCAGACTCATAAGCCATTTGCAGCCTGTGGTCATCACCAGCCCACCTCGACATTAACTGTATTCCAGGTTTCTGCCTCCAGTAAATCGGTGATCTATCATCAAAACTTGTTTTTATTTGATGTTTTTGAAGTTTATGTCTTGGTTTTCTTACTTGTGCCCGTGTTTGCTGGCTGAGGGAAGCACTGCCCCTGTGACTTTGTGCCTTTGGTGCCCCTTGACTTAGGAGAAGGCAGCTGAGCTGGTGGCAGTGAACCTGCTCTGCTCATTGAGCTTCCGTATCAACAGTGGCTTCAGAAATTCTGATGGTCCCACCTGATCCCTTAAACAGACACATATTGCCAGGTGGACTGGCTTAAAGCTTTGCCATGGTTGTGCCACCCAGACTGGCACTAGCAGGGAAGAGGCATGTAAATCAAATTTACTGTTATATTAGTATGGAAGTGCTCATATCCAAGCCAGTTTGAATTAATTTTTCAAGAAAGTTTTTCTCTGAGACATTATCAAATCTATTACAGTCTTCATTGGCTAATTTTGGAATTCAATCAGGGGAAAATAAGGCATTGAGGGTAGTTCAGCATGATTTGTTTTTATAGACCAACTGCTTCATCCTCTTGATTCCACTATTATTTAGGTTCTTAAATATTTCTTTTCCTTTGATTTTTTCACTATAAATTTAAAGTTAGGTTTATTAATTTATTCTTCACACCAGCCAGGATAACAAATACAAGTTTTACACGTATATGTGTATATAAAGGGAAAAGTCTTTACAGATTTAAAGAGCTTCTGCCTTCTTGTCAAGTTTCTCAGCCTGGAATTAAATTGGTTGCAGCATCTGGTAATGAGACTTCATGCCTTTTGGGCTGCCGAGTGCTTTTTCTGAGTATCCTGTTCAGATCTGTCCCTCTGTGTGGGACAAAGAGAGGAAATATTGCTGAATTTTCCGGTAATGGTTTTCTTAGCTGTTTTAACCATAATTTAATTTTCTTTCTCTCTGTTTTTATTATTTTCTTTTGGTTTATGCTTTAATTATATTTAAGGAGTATTAATTCTTCTATATCCTGTTTGTTCTCAATCTCCCTTGATCTAAGGAATTGTGATAGAAATTGAAATTAGATACAGCCTTTTACTTCTGAATGTCTGCGGAAATCTCATTCCACTCTCCTGCTGCAGGGCAGCTGTATTTTATATATTTCTTCCTTTTTTTTTTTTAATATTGCTATTTAGTTCTTAATAACAAAACACATTGTCTTCACTACGTTTCTTTTCTAGATAAATTTATTATGCTGCTGGTGTATTTAGGACCGATTTGGGCTTGTTCTCTCTGCTTAAAGATTTCAAGTAATGCTTCTCGGCTGCTACTGTCTGTTAACGTGATACCGGAGTTAATGGGATGTCAGCATGTGCCAAAACCCCTCATCAGCAAAGCACACGTGTTCCACTGTGGCATATTAAAGCTGAAGTTGTAAGGGTAAAGCGAGGCACTTTCCTACCTTTTGATGTGTATAGGTAAAGGCATTGATTTGAGTTCCGCTGAACTCGCTGTGACCAGCTTGCACCAAAAAAAGTCACTTCCTCTTAAGCGCATCCCGGCGGAGAAGCTGAAATCCCTGCTGGGTTCTGGGATGCTTCAGCAAAGGGTGTCTTGTTTGGGTTCGCCCCTGCCAGAGCCTTGCCGGAGTTTCAGATGGGGGTTCTGGGACCAGCCTTACGGGCAGGCTTTGCCTTAGTCTGCCAGAAAGGAATGAGGTTGTGGTTTTCTGCTGAAAGAGGAGGTGTGCTATTGAATTTTGTTGATTGAGTATTTCACTAGGATGTGCTACCGGGCCTTTGAATGCCTGCCAGGTGTCTCTCTTTTTTTAATACCTTATTTTGTTATTTCATTGAGGCAAAACCTGGCATATATTTACCTGCTATTAGACAGCTTGTAGAAAACTGTGTAAGCTCTCCTTTTGCGAAAGATACATTAGTTCAAATTCCTGGTTGCTGTGCTGCTCTGCTTTGATACCTGCCTTTGGAAACCTTCCTGGATGCTGGTAGGGAGGTAACATGCTATCTGAAACTGTGCCTTGAGGATGAATCCTGGTTTCCAACCAGTGGCAAAAATGTATATATTATCCCAGGATCAGGCTTTACCTTTAAATTTCTTTTTTTTTTACAAAGCCAAAATTTAAAGTTTTCAAAGCCATCAGGCTTTTGTGCAAATTCAGGATCCTCTAACATCCTCCATTCTTAGTGGAGAACCTTGAGTTTTGATCTCAGCATTTGAGTGCTTTTCCCAGGAGCCATTTCCAAGTATTTTGCTATCAGATGTCAGTGCTGAGCTGGCATGGGCATACAAGGCCCTGTGTGCTTAAGGACCTCTGAACTATCTTCTATGGCACACGAATCATGAAGATTTTATGGCCCTTGCACCATCAGTATCTGCAGTGTATTATGACGTACAAAGGTGCTGGGAAGTTCCAGGCTGGGAGCTGTGAAGAAACGAGCGTGTGGAAGGATGAGGGAGAGGCAATGCAGCAGTCCAGGCTCTTACTGGACAAATTCTTCACATCACCCTTATCAAAGCAGGTAGGGAAGGAGGAAACTTCTCTCTCTTCTCCCATGGAGCACAGGCCTGGACGGGGGAGATAAAGGTGGGGAGGGGCTTTATGAAGCTGTTAACAGCTGGTGGTAGGTGTCTATTTGTCTACGTGGAGCTTCAGAGCCCAGGAGTGGCTGGAGGGAGATTTGCCATTGGGCAGGCTCTGCAAGGATAAATAATGTTGGCTGGAATTTGCACTAATGATTTCCTAAGCACGCTGGCACGTCTTGATCGGTGGAGGAGGAGGGAAAGCAGCGCTTCTGGCTTTTTTTGGGGTGTGAATGGGGAAGGCAGGAGGAGGTTGGAGAGAGGAGGGAGCAGCAAGTGTTTCCCATTTTGGTTAGTGGTGTGGGAGATGGAAGGTTGGTGGTTGAATTTTAATTTCTTTTATTGGTCTAGTAAGGCAGTAGCTATGGGAGATGTGTTACCCACGGATGTGGCTCCACTGTGCAGCCTGCAGCCCTTGGAAGTTCTGCTGAAAGATGTTGTCTTGATGAAGAGATTTGGTTGATACACAGTCCAGCACAGTTCTGTCAGGTTAAGTTATTGAGGAGGTATATGTGACTGTCTTGATTAAGAAAGGGTAGAACAAATGCAAAATACACAAACCTCTGCTAGTGCAGAGCAGGGGGAAGTGCATGGAAGCCCACAGTTATTAACCTCATGTCTCCGTTGCAGTCAGATCAGGTTCAACAAAACCACCTCAGTACCTTCCTGAGTTATTACAGTTTGAAGATTTGAATTTAAACTTATACATTTAGAGCCTGGAAATAGGAGTGCACACTCCTGCATGTGTTTTGACTGAACAGAAACACTGCAGGCTCTCTGCTCGTGCCTTGTGCTGCAGCTGTTGAAGAGCAGGGGGTCAAACACGTTGTGGTACCAAATAAAACCTTCAGGGTATCAAGCTGTAATTTCCCAGAAGCTGTAGGCTGAGGGAAATGTTTCTAGTAAATATTGGCTCCTAGAGGATAAAGAAACCACACGTTCTCATCTGTTTGAGGTTGTTTATCCCTGTTTCTGGGCTGTATCACAAATGCGCAGATCAGGCTTTTGTTGTGGCTCTGCCTTTCTTTCTGCCTCAGACATGGGAAATGTGGGCTGGGAGGTGGGGAGATGCTGTGTGTGCGCTTCTGGAGGAGGGAAGACCCAAGGATGCACCCGTGTTCCAGCCTGCATCAGCTGTGACAGCAGCTCTGAGACCTGCCATCTCAGTGGTACTTTTTTTTTTTGGTTGGGGGTGCTCCTCTTACCAGATTAGCTGAGCTTTACTGAGAAAGCAGCTGGCAGATAATTTCATTACTGGCCACCTGTTGAGAAGTACATATGTGCCAGCATTTTTCTAAGCATAGGAGTTTAAAAAGTAGCAAAGGGAATTAATAGACAAATCCTACTGAAATTCCTCTAACATCCTTCGTCAGTCCTGGGTTTAATGTCTAACGAGTGCTGGGGTGTGTGTGATGGGAGCAGGGGAGATGGTACTTAAAGTGTTTCACTGGAGAAAAAGGGCTTTACTCACAGTAACTCAGTGGGTAAGTTTGCATGGTCTTGATGAGAAGACTGGGACTGAGATGTGCTCGGGGACTGAGACAGGCTCCCTGCTGTGAGCAGCAGATCAGTGAGCCATCCAGAGCGTGCAAGGGGCTAAGGGTCAGCCAGGTAGAAATGATGCCTTGTAGACTGTTAAAATACCATGGTTGGGTTTTTATTTATCCTCTGCTAAAACGTCTGCCTTGGACAGTTCATCAGTTTGGTGTTGGAGTAGCTTTTGCAGAGGCTTAATGAGATAAATCACTGCAGACTCCCTCCACAGCCATCCAGGGGGGGTAGGTTCCTCATTAGGTGGATGCAGAAGCATTTGGAGCTGTGTCTCTCTCACCTCTGGTAGCAGAATGAGCCTCAGGACCATCCATCAGACTTGTTAAAAGACTGGGAGACCCAAAGATGGAGCATGCTGAAGGTGAAAGCATCCTGAAATGCTGTCCTGAGCATCTCCTTCGAAGGACAGGTGTGAGTGCTGACCTCCTGCATGGCCTTCAATCAGCCCAGGCTTGCCACAAAGTGGAACATGGGAGTTTTGGAAGAAGCTGAGTGTCTTTGGAGATGCATGTTCATGGCAGATCTCTGGTGTCTGCTGGGGAAAAGTTCTTCCTGTGCTCTTTCACTGGTCTCTTTGTTGGAGATTGTTGGAGATTTGTTATTATTCAACTTCTTTGTTATGGTGTCAGCTAGAAGAGATGAGGTGTGAAGGAGGTTACATTATCAGTTACATTTCCTTCTGCAGGAAATAAAAGGTAAAAATGAGAGATTAGAGATGTTTCCAGAAGACGAATAGACAAAGAGCAATGGCCTGAACTTCAGGAAGATTTGTAGATGGGTTAGAAAAGGCCTTGGAGCACAGAGGAGGATGGTGTCCAGCACGAGGGAATTTAGGGTGTTGACTAGAGAAGTGGAGCCAGGTTTCCAAAAGGTTTTGTGCGCTGTGAGCCCAAGGGCCCAAGTCTCTAAACATTGCTCTGCTGTGAAGGACAAACTCCTTGGAGAAGCTGGCAGAGGGCTTGTATGGAACAGTATTACTGCCCATGGGGCAGAGTGGCCGTGCTGGCTCCTGCCTGCATCCTCTCCTCCATCCTCTCCCTCTTTGGAGCTTGCCTTGCTGGCTGCTCCCCCCTCCTGCCGTTTCCCCCTGCTGTCAGGCGCTTGGTCCAGCTTTCTGACTGGAGAATTTTCCTCACCCGGGGAACTGGCCAGCACCCTTTAGTGCAAGCACTGAACTGCATCCCTGCTCTGGGAGGCTCACACAGCACGTTGTTGGCAGCTGAGCTGCAGCCCCTTGGATATTTTTCCCCTGACAAGAGCAGCATGTGCGGATTTTCTGATACCACCATGCGTGCTCTGGTTGTTCCCTGAGCCCGAGTTAGTTACGGCAGCTTTCAGCACACTCTGCGTCGGTAGTCTCACTGGTGGGTGTGGGTATTTCATGCAGGAAAACTTCCTTTTTTCTTTTTTTCTTTTCTTTTTCCCCCCCCTTTTTTTTTTTCCTGGAGAATGAGTGAATTAAGCCATGTGTTTACTACCACTTGAGCAAAGCGGTCCCAGGCTGAGCCATAAGATATATGACTGGTGTTTAAAATTAAGAGAGCAAACATCAACAGAGAAAACTAGAAGAGGGAAAAGGAGCCTGGGTAATGGAATTACATTACTTCCACGCTAATATGACCTTGGAGATGGTCTACTGGCTCTGCAGGGATTTGGGGGAGCAATGTGTTTGATAGCATCATCTGAGAGGGTGTGCGTTTATCTGAGCATATTTATATCCAAGCTTACATATTTGTGGGTATGAGCACAGTGTTTATTCTTTCAGTTTATTCTGCTTTACCCATACATCTCCAGCTCTGTGGGACCCAGGGATGTGTTGCAGGCCGTGCTGCAGGGTCCTCCTGCCGTGGGTTTAGATGCTGGGGAAGGATTTAATGCCTTCTCCTTTAAACTGCCACCTGAAAAGCCAAAATAAAAAGCATTGCACCCCTTAAAGTCAATACATAGTGACACCCCCCTCAGGGATTAGATCTTCACCCGTTAGTCTCTGTTGGAGGCAGGAGGGCAGGGGATTTCAAAGGAAGAAGCTGCTATTTGCTAATGTGCCCTCTTTGTGGCATTATTAGTACGGAGAGGAGCAGCAGCATCTCTTTTTCTCTCAGCTCTTGGGGTACCACACAGAGACGCATCGATTACTGAGGTATCTGAGGCTCTGGCTTTGAATGGAGAGATTTCCAGATCAGAACCAGCATTTTGGATACCTGTGGGTGGCCAGAGCGCTGTGGTGCTGGACAGGCTATAAATTATTAAAATCAATCTTTTATAATCAGCAGTCACAGTAGAAGTGAGTTATAATGAAATGAGTCCAGCTGTTTACAGACAGGCAGTGTGGGAGAGGTGAGAAAAGAGCAGGATTGTCCCTGTACAAAGTGATCTGTGGGGAGCTGCTTCTCTGGGTCAGGATAACCAGAAATGTGCATGTGTCAGGGGCACCTCACCATTCCCTCCGAACTCTGTGGCACTTAGCTTTGTTTTAGGCAAGAGCAGCGATTTTTTGCATTTTCAGCTTTATTTTTCGAGGTCACTTTTCGTTCTGATGTACCTCCTGTGGGTGTAGGCAGCACGTAGGGATGAATCTTTGCTTGCAGTCCATAAAACACACAATGGGAAGCGCCTATCCACATCCAGGCAATTAAAATGTCTACTCAGTGCATAAAAGGAATCTAATAATAATAATAACAGTGGAGTTAATGAGATTTCAGATGTCTTTGCTAACTGGCCTGGGTTTTGCAAGTTCAAAGATGCATCGTGTTGCAGCCCCTGTGAGTTGGGGAGTTTTCTTCCCCCAAGTGCTTCAGGCTGTGATGAAGGTTGAGCATCCCTGATCAGGCAGCCTGCGTGGGGTATGTCTCATCACAAGGGAAACAGGCATTAGTCAAAATGCAGCCCGGAAGGGGCGAGAACAAATTTGCAAAACTCTCTGCCTGACGCCTTTTGGAAGGAATTCAGAGAAGAGCAACTAAAATGATTAAGGTTCTGCAGGGAATGTATTGTAAAAAAAAGATGAGGAAAAAGAAAAACTAAATGTATAAAATGCAGCTAGACCAGACTGAAGGGATGCAATCCCCAGCGGTGCATATTTAGAAGAGTTGAACAATGAAGAACAAAAAAGACTATTTAGACAGGAAAGGAAGGAAAACATGGGGTATACAGAATCAATTAAGCAATCAAAAACCTGGGGGCTGCATATCTAGGTCTCTTTTCCAAAGGAAAGAGACTCTTGTCTCTTTGGAGCACGGAAGAATCTCTGAAATGGATGCTGCAACCTTTGAAAAGTTTTCAGTTGGTCTGGGGGCGGGGGGGAAGATGACAAGTTCTCCCCACACGTCACATGGGTGGAGATAACCTCGCTGAGGTCCCTGCATGGTGGGATGTGGGTATGGAAACCTTCTGGGCTCGTTGGGCTTCTCTTTTCTCCTTAGATAGTGTGGAGGGGTGGCTGAGCATCCCCCTGGCCCTGGACTACCTTGTCCCTTCCCTGCTGCCATGCTGCTGCACGAAATAGCAACCTGGAAGGTGTGATAGGGACAACTGGCTGCAGTCTCCCTGCCTTGGCTGATTAATTAACTCTTCAGATTAATTTCCTTTCTGATTACCGCTTGATTAATTCCTCCTAACTCTGCGAGACCTCCTCACCACTTAATCCGCTTTATAAGCCCTCAGAGTGCAATGCTTGAAGTAAACATCAAGCAGGAAAAAAAAAGCAAACACTCTGAAATGCAAACACAACAGTGCTGCCAGCAGGACCCCTTCCTGTGCCAGGAGCTGGCCCCCGTGGGCTGCCCTGTGGCTCCCTGCCCCAAGGGCTCCTCCACGCTCCCCTCTCCTCCGAGCCCCGCTTTTCTCATCGGTTCTCCAGCGTGTCTGTAGCAAATTGCACGATTTCACTTGTTGAGCCTGATAATTAGTGACAATATCCTGGTAATTTGCTAAGGGGGCAGGAGGAGGGAGCTGTGCTCAGCTGTGTTCAGCAGCAGGAGAGGAGGTTTTTTTCCTCATCTCTTCATTAAAAGGAGCATCTGAACTCATGAAGCAGCTTTTGATGTAAGCGAGAGCACGAGATACTGTGCTGGCCATCAGGGTTTGTGCTGTCTCACCACCCAGACCTGTGACTTGGGGCAGAGAGAGGCTGGGGATGGCAGGAGCCACCAGCTTAGAGGAGAGGGGTGATGGGCTAGCGAGAACGCCAATTTGTGGATTTTTTTGGTGGTGCAGGGGGAGGCAATGTGGTCAGAAAGAGAGGGGTGATCAGGCTGAGCCTTGGCTTGAGTCTGAACACAATCCCCATGCAGAAGGCAGCAATCCTGATCCTGCTGGGGATTTTAAATTTTGTTTAAATTTTTTTTCCTATTTCTGGGCATCTACTCCCAAAGGCCTCTAGATGCTTTGATAAAATATAAGTAAAAACATAACTTATGATGAGGAAAGAAATGCAGCCAAATGAATCCCCAAACAGGAACAAAAGCTTTTCCCCATCTTCCCTACACTCAATAACCCAATGTTTACCCCTGGGAAACATAATGCTTAAAGAGCAACAGCACTTTCTTGGACATTGTTTTTTAGGAATGTTTTGTGGTTGGAAACAAAGCTGTAGCATGCACCAGCTAAGTTTTAGTGAATTTGTTGTTCTTGTGACCTCAGCTGCAATGGACACAGGAAGAATGTTTTGCACCCAAGAGCCAAGCTTGCTTTTTGTTTCATGGCTGTACAGCATGTGTCATCCATAGACGTGACCTAAACTAATGAATTTGGCTGAGTTTGAACGAGAAAGTGCAAGAAAATAAGAAGGATGGTGTGTGGATAGAGGGACAGGGAATGATTTATTTCTGTGTTGATGGAAAACAAAAACAGATCTTGGAGGTTTTTGGGGCTGAGGCTGTTCCTGGTCTGCAGCCTTTGCTGCCTTGTGCTCCCTGGTGTAATGCCACAGTCATGATTGAATCTGTCTTTAGATCTGTTGGAACCAAACGCCTCTGATGAAGGAGACTGCACACAGAGAATCTGTTCTCATGTAAGAGATGCTTTAAGCATCTCCAAGTCCTCCAAGATTATTTCGGAGCACCCGATAATCTTTGGCCACGAAGTCGCTTGAGTCTGAGATTGTTTTACTCGATGTCACTGCCTCTAAAAAATATTCATTTTGGCTGTGTGAGCTGTGTTCTAGGTGGCATATGACAAATTACAGCCGTGCTCTGCTGCCTTAGCTTGCATAAGTCTGCAACCCAGCCAGGGGTTCCCTTTGGTCCAATGTCCCAGTTCCTGAATTGCAGGGACAGGTTAATGGTCTGTGTTGGCTGTTTCTGAACTTGTGTGACGATATTCCTGCTGGGATGGGGTGAGGGAAGGGATGGAGCTGTCCTGGTAGCCTGCATCCTTGGGAGTCGGCAGCATGGGAGCTGTGCATGGCTGAGGTTTCTGGCCTGGAAAGTCCCATGTCCGAGTAAATGCAGGTGGTGGTGGATTAGGAGACCTGAAGTGGCCTGAATTCAAGCCTCCCTCTCCCCCTTGCCATCCATTTGGAGTTGAAGCAAGGGGCACCTACCGCCCCCACAAAGCTCCCCAGTTTCCGGGTGCTGGAGGTGCTATCGCGGCCTGGACAGTGATTGTCCTTGGGTCTGAGATCTGCAGAAATCTCCTTTTGAGTGTCAATAGGCAGAGTCCTGCGTGTGTGACTTTTGTATGCTTGTCACACTGTTCATTGTAAAAATATTCCCTTTATTTGCCTTTTAATATGTACTATTAAAGTTTACTGCCAGCCAATCTTCAACTCCTACAAGGAATGGGGGAGAGTAAATTGGAATCTTTGATCTCCTTTGCTCTACTTTCTCTGTCCTTGTATCGTCTTTAGGGCTCTATTTCCTTGGCCACAAAAAAAGTCAATATGAAAGTAAGAGGGAAGGGGAAGAAAAACCAGAATTAATTTTTGTAGTGATGAAGGGATTGTGCATCCCAGCAGCAGTAACAGCCTTGAACCCTGTCTGTGGGTCAGAGGTGTTCCCAGATGCCTGAGGAGGGGGGACTGTTTTCTCCTGACACCCACAGTGCTCGTTGTTTGTCAGACTCAGGTGGGGGATATTTGTGGGGCAGCTCTGTGGGTACAGGCCAATATAGGATTGAGGTAGGGCCTGTGGACACGCTGCTGTTGAAAACGTGCAGGGCCTCATCCAAACCCGTTTGGCACCTTGGTATCATCCTGCCAGACTGGATGGGTCGTGTCCTGAGTCCAGAGCTGCTGAGCCCTTTGGAGGTGCAGCACCTCTGCCATGCTCAGGGCCTCCCAGGACAGGGACGGTTCCCCCAGGCCGGCAGGGAAGCAGCGCTCTCTCCGTCTGTCGTTCCCAGAGGATGACTGAGTCGCTCTGGGGTCACCTTTGGACCTTGTCCCGTGGCTTGTTCCACACTTGGCACACGTGTTCAGGCATTACTGCAGGAGGAGCTCAACAGGCTTTCAGGCTGCCCTAAATCCACAGCAAGCATGAAGGCTGCAGGAGGGCAGCTGATGGTGGGGAGTTCCCCAGCAGTTTCCCTGGGCTAAGAGCATCATCTGGATCAGGGGAAATTTACTTCTGAAAAGGGGGAAAAGGGGAAAAACTGGATATTCTTACCATATCCTGAAAATCTAGCCAGAAGCAGCTGGAATAAGGCTTGGTGGAGCAGCGCTGGCACGCTTTTTTGGTTTCCTACGCAGCTTGGAACCAGCAGCAAGAGAGAGCTGAAAGGCAGACTTGTAAGGAGGGTGGTGAGTCTGAGAGAGAAGAACAGACCAAAAAGGATGGATGGATTTCTACCTCATGCAGAGGATCCAGATATGCACGTGAATGATTGTTGAGCAATGGAACTGCAGTTTTAAAAGACATTGTTGCTGAAACCCACGGAAAAGGTGCTTCAGTGCAGATGGGAAAATTCTCATTTTGTAAGGTGGCCAGAGGGCGAATGAACAATTCTTTTGGCACCACATTGTATCATAGCCTCCCTCTGCACATCCCCCTCCCTCCATCCCTCACCCTCGGGCGATTTCACCTCTGTAGAGATGACTTAGCACGTGAAGGATGTGGAGGGATTGGATCCTAATCACTTCATTACTGCAGCTTTGAAGGAATATAATTTCCCATCTGCAAGACATCACCTCTTTCAGCATCTTCTTTATTTCCAAATAATATATATATTTTTCCCCCATGTGATCAAAAATGAAATCACTCTGTGTAAAAGGCAAGAAGAGAAGTAAGACAGATTTAGTGTGGAAAATGCTCTTTTCTTCAGAACCAAACTCCTGCAAAGACCCCAGATGATTTGAGATCTAGTCCTGAGGTAGACACATGCATAAATATCTTTACTGCCAAGCAAATAATATTCCATTACATCCAGAATCCAGCTTCTGGGCTCGTCTGTTTAGCACAATGGGCTTCTGTGGCCAAAAGGGAACAGAAGGGATGGGAAGAAGTGAATGTAACAGGAAAAAAAACCCCAAAATTCATCAACACCCAACACCAATGCAGTCTGGCTAAAGACAAAGGCAATACCTTTGGGTGGTGCATGTTTAGCCTAAGCTCTAGCACCAGGCCAGTGTTCTGCAGTGCTCCAGGTGTTGGTGACACTTGAGAGGGACTCAAGAAAGGTGATGGTTTATGAGCAGAATGTGCAACAGGAACCTTGAGCACCTGTAGGGCTCCTTGAGCTATGACAGAGAGCAAGGCTTTGGTGGGTGTGTTGGCCTCCTGTTCTTCCTCTCCATTAAATCATTGCTTCCAGGCACAGCTGACTTTTTATTAGGTCTGCACTAGTAGAGACACTGGCACTGGAGAGTCTCAGTCCCCAGACACCAGCTTTTTGAGGGGCGTGGAGTGGGGTGGTTGGTTTTGCTCTTTCATGCCTCTGACTTGCAGGTAATCCCTGTGCAGTTTGATAGGCTGCCCTGGAAAGCATTTGAGCTACAGTGTTGTGCTAATTCCATAGACAGAAGCTAAATGCTGCGTACGTGGCTGAGGAATATCATGTGGTGGCAGCTGTAGTCTGGATGAAGCAGTTGAAGCACGACACGTGCAGCCTTTTGGCAGACACTGGGGTGCTGCTATCACCTGCTTTTGGGGAAGGATTCCGACTTCCCACACAGACTCAGGGAAGAAAGTTTTCATGAGATGTTGGAGAAACTCTGGAGCAGCCAACACTTGAGAGAACTTTTTTTTTTTGAGACTTCACGGGTGGCAAAGAGCTCCAAAAGGTCTGCGAGTATGCAACTAAGCAGGAACAGGAGGGCAACAACTGCATGAATCCTTTGCAGTGGCAGGTTGTTGATGCAGACTGATTCCAGGGACTTGCTGTTAACAGCTCTGCCTAGCAGCATACAGCTTCTGGGGCTGAAGCTGTAGTCTTTCATGCGTAAGTCTTGCTCTGCAGGCAGTAATTTTGCAGGCTGTGGCTCCATCCTGGACTGTCAAACCACAGGATCTTCTTGGTGAAAGCCTGTGTGCACGGAGCTGCACTCATGTATGTGTACTCTCAGGTAACTGTCTTGGAAGGGCATTGTCCTGCTAATGGAAGTACAGATTTCTGTGTTTTGAGGCATCTGCTAGACAAGGTTATGGCTTTGTTTGTGTGCTTTCAAAGGACAGGAGGAAGAGGCTGGAGTGGGGAGATCCTGCTGGGTGGCTTGGGAGTGCTCTGCCTACATAGAGCTGTCTCAGCAACATCACCATTCCCCACTTGAAATGCTAAATTATTCTTCTCCTCTGTTGTGCGATTGTTTTATGTGCTTTTCTCAGCAAAATCAATCAAGAATTGATAATTTATAAGCTCCTATTTGCATTTTTTCACTCTTCAAGGGGAAAAAAGAGAAGGATAAAGCAGAAGGTATTGCCACAAGTAGAGGAGTGGGGGGGATGCAGAGCTGAGCACCAGCTCCCTTGTCTGTGGGTTTGGAATACGCTCATTGCTCATGCTGGTGAGGGGGTTGGTCTTTGCTGCTGGCTCCTTAAGGATCTGCCCTTGCTGCCCACTGGAGAAATGGTGACATAAGGGGTGATGATATGAGGTGTGAGCTTGCCTGTAGGGGAAAACAGGGGCTCAACCTTGAGAGGTGCCAGGCATGGTCATCCCCAGCAAAGTTATCTGAGCGCGAGCGAGAACAGAGCATTGCCAGGTTTGTGCGTTCCTGTGTGTACGGAGGGCCGTGGAAAGAGAGAGAGATTGGACTAGGCAGGTAGAAGGAGAAAGCTGGGTCAGCTGCCATCCCAGCTTACACTGAGAAAGAAATACCCTGTGGCAGCATATTCCACACTTCTAAGCTCGAACCCTGCCTGCTGTCACACGTATCCTCACGCACGCAGGGATGAGTTCTCCTGCCTGCTCACCTTCCCACAGCCACTGCCGCCCTGTGGGCACATGTCCCATCTCCATCCCCATCCCACCCCACTGCCCTGAGCTGCAGTGAGGACATGGGAGGAGGGATGTCCCCTGGGAACTGCCCTACTTTGGGAATTTTGTGGGAAAAAGTAGCGCTATTGTCTTAAGACAGAGATAAATATTATAGCTTTGCAGAAAGAGAAATAGAAGAAATGAGAGACTGCTTAGATAAATAAAAGGATACATTGATTCTGTAAATAATTGTGTAGGCAGGTGGATGAACAACCAGTCCATAGACATGGATGTTATCAGGATAATCCTGCAGAATAGGAGACATATCAGTTATACTGCCCTGATCCTGCTCTGAACTCTTTGTCCCCTTCACTGGTGCTCCTGCCAGAGCAGTTGTTTGCATGGTGAGCTGCTGATTTTTCTTGTGAAGGCTTGATTGCTAGTCTCCATACTCTGCATCTTTCCAGACACTTATCTCCAATTTGGAGAGCAGCCTTGGAAGAAAGAGCTTAATAAAATGAGGAAAATCAATTTATGAAAAGAGTCCGACTCAGACCTGCCTCTGGTTGTGCTCCTGTGATTCCTGCTCCAGCAGGATGAAGGGAGCTGAGCTGTGGGTGAACCAGCCCCAGGGCTGTTTGTGCCCCTTCAGTGCTCAGGTAGTCATGGATGCCATGGCGTCTGTTGTGCTGCCTCCTCTGCCTAGCGGGGTTTCAGCCTTGAGCAGATGATCTAGAAACACAAAGCAAAACCTCAGAGTGAACTGTTGACACCTTTTCTTTGTAGGGTGTTAAGAATTTTTTTCAAATATTCTCTATTTGTCCTGAGTGTTTCAGACCACGATATGGAGAATTTGGCTGGGGAGTTCTGGAGAATTGGCTGTCTCCCATCGTTTTCCCATTAGATACTCCTGCCTCAGTTTTCAGCTCTTATTCTTCTGCTCGTGACCTGAAGCAAAAGCTCTCTAGTTCCTTAAATGGAGACATGTGAGATTCTTGTGGTTTCCTAGAAAGACTTGGGTGTTCAGCTTGTCTTTAGAAATGGCAACGGTTGGTGTGGGTGATGCTTCTTCAAAGCAGTTCTGTCTTCTCCTCTCTGGCAGAATGACCCTTTATCTGTCGCAGATTCCTGGTACAACCAACATTGGTCTATCCCACCTGTCTCAGTCTCATGGAAAATAGGTGTTACTAGATGGGTCAGTAGCTGATACAGTTAGAAGTGTAGCCTGTGGTAGGTTGAATGATTCTGAAAGTTTCTCTTAACCTGTTTGTTATTTTTCTGGTTGCAATTTAGACAATCACATAGCTTGGCAAATGAATTTGTTATGTCCCAGTCTCTTCCTGTGCCAGAAACTTTCCATTCTCACCCACTGATGCCCATCTTAAAGGAAAGCCGGCAAGATTTTGTTATCATTTTACCAATCACCTGCTTCTTAGCAGGGAGGGCTAAGACTTGACCACGCTACTGAGAACAGATTCTACTCCCACCTTCAAAGTTCTGAGTAAAGGGTGAAAAATACTCCCGATTCTGTCTTTCCAAGCCTTCCTCTGATAGGCTACTGGCAAAAAGATGTGTTGGTTCATCACACTACCAGAGACTGTACTGAGAGCTTTGTTAAATATAGCAGAGCTGTGCAACACCCCCGTGTGCTGGACGTTCAGTCTGTTCCTCGCCGCGTGCCGAATGAGGAAAGCGGGGAAGCAGCTCGCTCTTGCCTCTGTTTCGCAGAAGGTGCTCGCTATCTTTGTAGTCCCTGTGAGCAGTACGTTGGGGCTGGACAGCAGGCGTGCATCCCCTGGTGAAGATTCCTCTCAGCCGTGGGAGAAAAGGCTGGGTTGATTCCTTTGGGAATTACCAGAAGTTGGGTTTTCTCTATAATGCCTCAGATAGGCAGTGGCCGGCAGAAATCCCTCTGGATCCACCTCTTGGTTTATGCTGGTTCTTTGGCCATTCACATTAGAAAATGCGCTTTCAAAGAACTCTGTGTTTCCAACAAAATATCCTGGGGGTCTTCTGGTCCCATCTTGCAATGACTTTTGTCCCCCCCACATCCCACCCTTCTCTGAGCTCTCATTGTGCCACAGCTGCAGGTGAAACGAGCAGCTCCCTGCACCACCACTAATGGTGCAGCAGATTGATGGCTCCTGGTTGCAGAAACACTTGTCATGGGCTCGACAAGCTGCTCGAAGTTGCCTGATGTGGCAGGGTGGAGGTGGAAGGAGGGAGCTGCCGAGCTCTGTGCTTGTGCTTTACGGCCCTCCTGGTGGGACCGGCAGGCAGCCTGGCATAGCAACCACTCAGGGCATTTACAAAGTGATTTATGAATTTGTAAATTTTCTGAGGCCCTGAAGCAAAAGTGTCTTTAATTAAATTTTGATTCTCTTCCCTCTCCCCCCCCGCTTCCCTGCCTTTCCCCTCCCTATTTTTGTCCCTGCCTGTGGTTTGTTTACTGAGACCCGGCAAAGCTTTTGGAGAACAGGTAGGAGTCTGTGAGCGTAGCCAGGAGGAGCAGAGGATGGCAAAGCAAACAAGCAGATGGCGGATATGATAAAGCAGCCCCCGGCTGCTCTGCCAGGCTCAGAGAGGGCTCTGCAATGCAGTTCAAGGGTCCCACAGTCAGAGCTTCCTGCGTCCCTCTGCTCCGGACTCGGACTTGGCAAGGTGACCGAGAGACCGATGGCCAAGCTGTGCTCCTGTGCTCTCACTTGCCGTGTGCTCAAACCCTGGCATTGTTTAGGGCTACCTGGAGGGCAGGGGTGCTGGGGAAGAGACAGCCTTATGTCACTCTGCATTGCCCTGCTGCCTGTGACATGCATGTGCAGCCCCCCATCTCCGAGTGTTGGCCCCCTCCAGAGGGGGAGCACACGAACTAAAGGAAAGGAGGCAGATTTGCACTATTATTACTCTGTTTTTCTTCGAAAGAAAGTTCTAGAAGAATAAAGTGAGAAATTGACCTGGCCTTTGAGGTCAAGGGACTAGAGGCAGCTCCCCCAGGAGATGCTGCCGTGGCATTGCCTAGGACTTCCCCCATTACCAGTCTTATTTTTTGATCCCTCCCCAGCCATGACTCAGTGGCAGTGTCCTTACCCAGCCAAGCGATGTCAGTCCTGTGAATAGATTTCTATCAACCCACTCATCTCTAAAGAGCTGCAGTTAAAAGGCTCTGGAGACATAATTGTGTCTGCGTAACAGCAGCGATGATTTCCTTGAGAGGTAGGATGAAAAGTGGCTCCATTCCACTACTTCTGCAGAGACTTGATAGCTGCTTCTAGAAAGGGACTTGGTTGTGGTCCAGCAGCCCCCACCACCACAGCTTTCCCTGCCTTGTGCTGCCTTCCAGCTGCCTGCTTGTACTGTCTGCACACTCGAGCCACAGTCTGTGGGGTGTTACCAGCCCCATGGGTGCCTCCAAGCAGGTGAATTTGGGAGTGGTTTTGGCAGGGTCTGCTGCAGGATGCTCTGGGCAGCCTGAAGTGGGCTTTGTACAAGGGGCACTTGGCCTGATGCTCAGCAAACACGTTACCCCCAACTAGAAAGCCACCAGCCTTGTGCAAAATCACATTTCTTTGTTTTCCCCGTTATTACCATGCTGTGGGTGAGGATCCTGTTTATCCCACTTTTTTCTGCTCCCTTGGTGGTGCAGATGGAGAAGTCACTCGACCTCCACATGTCTTCAGGTCTGGCTTCCCAGTGTGGAAGCATTGTTGTGTCACTTGTCGTGAGCTACAAAGCTGTCGAGCAAGAGATGTGTTTTGGGGGCACGGAGTGTGGAGCAGGGAGACAGCGCTTAGTCACGGAGGTAAATGCCGAACGCCCCATCTTTCTCTGCCCTCGTGGCTCACAGGCTAACGTGAAGCAGCTTCCCTCCCACCTGCCTTGGGGATTTTGATGAAATAGCTTGGGAGAAGGATGTGAAATATGTGTAGGGAGACAGAGATTTGGCTGCTAGTGCTCCTTATGCATGCATGCTTTAAAAGCTGGTGACTGAGGCTGCAAGAATCAGCAGAATCAGAAAGATCTGAACCTGAAGATCCTTCCTTAATGCCACTTAATACTGCCAGGCCATTGCTTGTGCCATGCCTGTGATGACTGTTGTGACGCCAAATCTCTTGCATCCTCTCAAGAGTCCTTTTTAACAATTTTCCCCTTCTTCATGCCTCTGTCCTGGCAAGAAGAAGATGTTTGTTTTGACTGCCCTGCCTCCGGGGCTGGCACCACATTCAGGTGCTGCTGGCCTCACATGGGGCTTCATGTGACTTGTCCCCATTCCCCAACCACCCACTGCAGCATGTCCATATGGTTGACTCCCACCCTTTGTTTCTTTTCCCAAGCTGCTCTGTTTCACTGGTGTCTTCCAGCCAGAGGCCACTGTCCTGGTTATCTCCTGATGTTGTAGAGGACAGAGGTGGATCTGGGAGTGGCTCCTCTTCGGGGAGCTGGCAGATGAGATGTGCTCTGCCCCAACCTCCACACTCAGTTGAGCACTAGCTGCTTGTTTCTCAACCAGAATCAGTGGGTGCTGCATTTCTGCTTGTTATAATTGATGATTTGGACTCTTGATGCAAAAAAATGGGTCTTGAAAAGCAGTAGTGTTGGGCTGATGTGGGGTAAGAGGCCAAAATTTCTGTCTGGGCACTGGGGGAGCGGGAAGGCACTGGGAGATACAGGGCAAGCTCCTTGCAAGGTCTGTGGAACAAATCCCATCCCAGGACTGCCAGCCCAGTGAGGAGGTGACCGCTGATGCATTTGTGAGCATCTATATTGAAATGCAAGTAATGTTCCTCGCTGACCTCCAACAGGAGCCACGTCCACGCCTGGAGCTCACTGGCGAGGAGGGGAGTGTGCTGTGCTCTTTAGAAAGGGAAATGTCCCCAGACCTTGGGGGAATTAATTATTTTGTATGCTGGACTCTTGCCTTCTGACAGATCTATCTGAATTACAGATTAACTGTCAGTGTGGGGACAGAGGAAGCCATTTCAATGAAACTCTCTCTAATTTATTAGAGGGGTTGTTTGGGCTGGTGGATCGACAATGCAGCAAGTTCTCTGAGTGGGGAGCTGTTTTATATCCTTCTCCACATCTCCCAACCTTTTATTCCTTGCTTGTTTTTTTTCGCTGTTCACAGAATCCCTCTCAAAACTAATGAGGGTCCCAGCAGGGCCAGTGGAAACCCCAAAACTGCTACACTTTACAACTGAGATTTCAGCCCCCAGCAAGCTGTGATTTCAGAGCCTTTCTCTAGGGACATCTTCTGTGACTGTTAAACAAAACCATCACCTTTATGACCAAGGGCTATAAATTCTGGAAAAAGGCATGGCATCCTGGAAAACACCAGCATATAGAGGCAGCAGTTGGTATTAGTAGAACCAAAAAGTATGGGTTCCTTTCCCATCACTTCTGCCTGGAGAATGTAAAGAGCTTCCCTCTACTCTTTTAGTCTATGAAGGTTTTTGTAAAAACTTCCAAAACTCATTTCTTGTTGATTCTGGGCCTTGCAGCAAAGCTTAACAGACCCAACAGTTAACACCAATCAACTGTTATTGATGTGAGCATCATGGGCTAGAGAGCACCAAGACTACACAAACCCCAACCTTGCTTCCTCTCCTGATTGCTCAGCATGAAGGAAAAAGGATTTGTTTATTTGTTCATGGGTATTTCTGACATGGACTTCATATTCCAGAAGAGTCTCATAATATTACGGGAGCAGATTTGGGATTTAAACCATTATACAAGTTAAATACGTTTTGATTCTGTAAGCAACACACTATTTATCTTGGGATAGAATAAATCTGAGAGACTGATATCACTGCTGGAGATCATCTCAAGGAGGGCTGTGGAGGGAAAAAAAGTGCATTTACTTTTTGAGAAGCGTAAGTTTTAAATTTTCATTGCCCTCATGCATGAACTGAGACAAACTATGAGTGCAAGGATTTTTTATTATTTTTTGACCATGTAAGGATTTATCTTTTGGCCTGAAAGCAAACATCACAAGTCTGATTTTAAATTTGGGTCTACAGATTTGCACTCTGAGTAAATGCAGCCGCCTGCTTGCTGGCAGGGACTGGACACATGAGGTGTCTGCTGGAAGTGAACCCATTGGCATCTGCAGCCTTGATGGCTGCTCAATGTTTTCATAAAAATTCCATTTCAAAACAAAAAGGTCAAAAGTTGATCAAAAAAGCTACAGCCGAAGACTATTTTTGTTTGAAAAATTACAAGCACTATTAATTACTGCATGAGAACCAGATGGTACTGACCAGTTTAGTTTCATGGTCCAAGCAGGATCTTGAAAGAAAACCAAGAAGAAAAACACACAGCAAAGACAAAACACGTGTTGTGCCAGGTACTTTACATTTCAATTGCTCCTTCCATTTGAAACCTCTGAGCAATGCAGAGTAAGGCACTTTTTTGCTTAATGGCTGGCTTGTTTTTTTTTTTTTTTCAACTTGACAGAATATTAAACCAAAACAAAGAGGACTGAAAATTAATGTCTTTTTACGACTGCAAAATCCCTCGGTGTCTTGTGAATCTCATAAAGTGGATATTTGGAGAGGGGATGCGCAGCTCCCTGGGCTTGGAAGGACTCCGGTTACCACTGGAGAAAATAAACCCTCTTGGTGCAGGAGCAGCTGGGCTCCAGGGAGAAGGAGCTGGTGTCAGCACGAGGTGATGTGGCTGCGCGATAGCCTTGTCAGGTTAATTGACCTGGAGCCTTTGCCTTTCCTGCCAGGGCTGCCTGTCTCCTTACCCATAATCCCCACCTCTTTGATGGCCCGTCAGGAATATGGGACTTGGCCCAGTTTTACATTTATCCAATAACATTATGAAATTGATAGTGACACTTCCATTGGCACTAATTTCAGTAAGAGATTGGAGCCAGAGGACGAGCGCTTTGCTCTCATGGCGGCTGAGCTTTCCAAGTAGATCAAGATGACCCAAGACTAATCTTGCCGTGGCCAAGGCATGGGAAGGGAAGTGGTGGGAGGGGGATGGAGGTGGCTGGTGGACTCGGAGCTAATGAGAAACATGCCTAATGCTTGTCCTCAGCCTGCAGTGGTCCTGGCTGGTGGGAAGGATATTCTGCTGCCCTGGCTTGTGCTGCAGAGCTGCTGCTGGCAGGTTTTTGCTCCATGGATGGTGTTTATTAAGCAGCATCGGGCATCAGTCTCAGCAAAGGTCAGGAAAAGCCTCAGGCAGGAGGGCAGTACTGGTCCCAGCTGTTGACTTTCAGGCCTTCAGTGGTTCTCACTGTTTTAAGTGTTTCCTGGCACAGGGTCAGGCTCCTGCGGCATCATGCTCTTGGCTCATGTCAGTGATCCAGCACCAGGCTGGACATGCTGGTGGTGGAGCTGCCAGTGGACCCCTCTCCAAATATCTCTGGGGGTGCTCTTGTGCTAAGGGAGCAGGTTAGATAACACATCCCAAAGCTTTCGCCCAATGCTGGCCACAGTGATGCAGTTGCCACAGCCTTAATTCACACCATGTGCATGTTCTTTGCCATCTGAAATGCAGAATAGATGGAGGTGTAGCTTATCCCCATCCCTGGAAGCAGTGAAGGCCGGGATAAACGGACCTGTAGCAACCTGGTCTAATGGAAGGTATCCCTGCCCACGGCAGGAGGTCAGAAGTAGATGATCTTTAAAATCCCTTGCAACCCAAACCATTCTGTGATTCTATGACTAAACCACTTCTGCTTTCCTCTCCATCTGGCACTATTCAGTCAAGGTCTGGTTTGAGGTGGGACAAAGCATCTCCTTGGTGCTGAGCTGCAGTTTGCTTAAGATGACCCTTTGACGCCTCCTCAGGCAGCCCTTTCCTCTTTCTCATGGCGCATTTGCATTTTCACCCAACCAAAGGCTTGGGGGGAGTGTTTATCAGTTTGTCACAGTCTTCCTCTGCCGTGGCTGGAGGCCAGGAGAGAGGATAAAAAACCTTAGGCTGATGATAAATTGGAAATGCAGAAAGAAAATGTGTCTGCTCAATGCTGAGCAGGCAGCCCTGCTCCAGGCTTGGGTCTTTGTGTGGTGTCACTCTGGATGCTCANTGTGTGGTGGCACTCTGGATGCTCATGAGGAGGTGAAATAACACCAGGGCCATGTATGGTAAATCCAGCCATGGCGTCCCGAGGGTGTGGGGAAAGCAGATACTGCTGCTGCCTTTCTCATGTCCCTGTGTCAGTGGGACTGTCCCCCTCAGCGGATCTGGGCACGCCTGGCTGCCCATCAGTGTCGAGAGAGCCGCCGTCCATCGCGAGGGGGTGTGAGCAGGCGAGCATCTCCCTTTTCACAAGTGCTAATGTGGCCCAGGGCTCAGCAGGCGCCAGCGAGCGCTGCTCTCATGCAGCCGAGGCGCTTTGCTCTGGGACACCTCTCAGCACTTCCTGCACAGAGCTGTGCTTTGGACCTGCAGCTCCTGCAACTTGTTACGGGAGAGGCCGGGAGCAAGGGAGCGGCTGCACGAGGGGTGCGGAGGTGCTGGAGCCTCCTGTGGAGAAGCCATAGGAAATGCTGCAGTATATGAAGCGTGTCTTGCGAACAGAAGAGATTAGAAAGCTGATATGATGTTATTCCGATTGATTTTGCTGTTGTATTTATACCTGGAGGTAAAGAGCAGACATACTGGAAATCAATTGGCCCCATGCTCTTCCCAATCTCTCTGCAGCGCCGTTCGAATGAAATGCTTATATCATTTTTATGGTGTGTCTGTGATAGGGATGAGTGAGCCAAGAGATTAATAGATGCTGGTGAGGCCGTTGCCCAGCCACTGCCTGGCTCCTGCCTTGTAAAGCCTGTGCTGCTCCGGAGTTCAAGGTGCCCCTGAGGTGACTGCTTGGGAAAAAACAAAAGAAGCAAATGTAGTCAAGAGGAACAAAGCAGGGAGAAAGGTGAATGGCAATAAGCTGGTGATTTGGGGCAGGCAGGATGTTGCTCAGCTCTGGAGCTAAGGGGGCTGGATGGACACCTGGGGGCAGGAAATGAGGTTTTGTCTTCAAATGGAGCTTATCCCATACAGAGGGATGGGAATGGTGGCTGTGTGCATTGAAAATAAGGCAACAGGGATTTGTTTTGGTGTATCGTAGTGCATCCAGTACCCAACAGCCACCCATCCTGCCTCACCAGCCCGTCCTGGACCTTGACCTTGGGGCTGGGGCAGAAGGGCTGCAGCAGGGCCACGCAAGGGTGTTGGTCACACACAGGTGCTGCATTCCTGGGTTTCCCTGCTTGCTCCTCCTGTCTTATCCAGGTGTGAGTTTCTCTGCTGCTGGCTCTGCCATGCCAAGATGCCATCACAGGAGGTTTCTCTGCAAGGATGGATGTTTGGTTTGGAGCTGGCTCCTCCGCACAACCTGCAGGGAACATGCGTGCCCAAGAGTGGAAAAATCAGCTTGTTACCAGCAAATGGAAGAAGATAGGTGGGAGGAATGGTGGAAGGTGACTGGGTATGGTCTGAATGCCAGCACCAGCGTTGCCAGACTAAACACTAACTCCCTCCCTGCAGTGACAATTGAATAAAACAGACTTTTCTTCCTCTCCTGTTGCCTGCACTACTTGCTAGTTGTTTCACCTGATCTCAGCAGTGAAAGCTTTTTTCTCTTGGCAAATGAACCACCTTCCCAGTACCCATATGTTATCACATGGGAGTAGGTATTGGCTTGTCAACCCCTCAGACATCAGCAAATCCTTGCATTCCAAGTTCTAAAATATTCTCCTGGTTATCTTGGGGCTTGTTTGCAGTTCCTTTACTGGTCAGACACCTTCTGAGTTGAAGATATTTGGTAGCACTGGGCTGGAGTTTAAGCCTAGATGTAAAAATTCCTGCTTTGCCTTCCTGCGAGTGCTGGCTGGCTTTGCTGTTACGCATGGCNTTTGCATTTTCACCCAACCAAAGGCTTGGGGGGAGTGTTTATCAGTTTGTCACAGTCTTCCTCTGCCGTGGCTGGAGGCCAGGAGAGAGGATAAAAAACCTTAGGCTGATGATAAATTGGAAATGCAGAAAGAAAATGTGTCTGCTCAATGCTGAGCAGGCAGCCCTGCTCCAGGCTTGGGTCTTTGTGTGGTGTCACTCTGGATGCTCATGAGGAGGTGAAATAACACCAGGGCCATGTATGGTAAATCCAGCCATGGCGTCCCGAGGGTGTGGGGAAAGCAGATACTGCTGCTGCCTTTCTCATGTCCCTGTGTCAGTGGGACTGTCCCCCTCAGCGGATCTGGGCACGCCTGGCTGCCCATCAGTGTCGAGAGAGCCGCCGTCCATCGCGAGGGGGTGTGAGCAGGCGAGCATCTCCCTTTTCACAAGTGCTAACGTGGCCCAGGGCTCAGCAGGCGCCAGCGAGCGCTGCTCTCATGCAGCCGAGGCGCTTTGCTCTGGGACACCTCTCAGCACTTCCTGCACAGAGCTGTGCTTTGGACCTGCAGCTCCTGCAACTTGTTACGGGAGAGGCCGGGAGCAAGGGAGCGGCTGCACGAGGGGTGCGGAGGTGCTGGAGCCTCCTGTGGAGAAGCCGTAGGAAATGCTGCAGTATATAAAGCGTGTCTTGCGAACAGAAGAGATTAGAAAGCTGATATGATGTTATTCCGATTGATTTTGCTGTTGTATTTATACCTGGAGGTAAAGAGCAGACATACTGGAAATCAATTGGCCCCATGCTCTTCCCAATCTCTCTGCAGCGCCGTTCGAATGAAATGCTTATATCATTTTTATGGTGTGTCTGTGATAGGGATGAGTGAGCCAAGAGATTAATAGATGCTGGTGAGGCCGTTGCCCAGCCACTGCCTGGCTCCTGCCTTGTAAAGCCTGTGCTGCTCCGGAGTTCAAGGTGCCCCTGAGGTGACTGCTTGGGAAAAAACAAAAGAAGCAAATGTAGTCAAGAGGAACAAAGCAGGGAGAAAGGTGAATGGCAATAAGCTGGTGATTTGGGGCAGGCAGGATGTTGCTCAGCTCTGGAGCTAAGGGGGCTGGATGGACACCTGGGGGCAGGAAATGAGGTTTTGTCTTCAAATGGAGCTTATCCCATACAGAGGGATGGGAATGGTGGCTGTGTGCATTGAAAATAAGGCAACAGGGATTTGTTTTGGTGTATCGTAGTGCATCCAGTACCCAACAGCCACCCATCCTGCCTCACCAGCCCGTCCTGGACCTTGACCTTGGGGCTGGGGCAGAAGGGCTGCAGCAGGGCCACGCAAGGGTGTTGGTCACACACAGGTGCTGCATTCCTGGGTTTCCCTGCTTGCTCCTCCTGTCTTATCCAGGTGTGAGTTTCTCTGCTGCTGGCTCTGCCATGCCAAGATGCCATCACAGGAGGTTTCTCTGCAAGGATGGATGTTTGGTTTGGAGCTGGCTCCTCCGCACAACCTGCAGGGAACATGCGTGCCCAAGAGTGGAAAAATCAGCTTGTTACCAGCAAATGGAAGAAGATAGGTGGGAGGAATGGTGGAAGGTGACTGGGTATGGTCTGAATGCCAGCACCAGCGTTGCCAGACTAAACACTAACTCCCTCCCTGCAGTGACAATTGAATAAAACAGACTTTTCTTCCTCTCCTGTTGCCTGCACTACTTGCTAGTTGTTTCACCTGATCTCAGCAGTGAAAGCTTTTTTCTCTTGGCAAATGAACCACCTTCCCAGTACCCATATGTTATCACATGGGAGTAGGTATTGGCTTGTCAACCCCTCAGACATCAGCAAATCCTTGCATTCCAAGTTCTAAAATATTCTCCTGGTTATCTTGGGGCTTGTTTGCAGTTCCTTTACTGGTCAGACACCTTCTGAGTTGAAGATATTTGGTAGCACTGGGCTGGAGTTTAAGCCTAGATGTAAAAATTCCTGCTTTGCCTTCCTGCGAGTGCTGGCTGGCTTTGCTGTTACGCATGGCTCTGGCTTGTCAGATCCCACCCTTTTTAATTATCAGATTGTATTACCATTTTTACTGTAAGCATTTTCTGTTTCTTGTTCTGCTGGATTTATGCATTTGTGCCGTCATATGCATTGACTTTATATTTTATATGATTTGATCTTAATGTTTCCATTCCTGAGTGTGAGTGCTTATAGGATTGGTGTCTAAGCTCAATAAATAAACTTGAGAAAGAGTGGGTAAGGGAAGGACATGGGAGGAGTGAGGGAGGTTTGGACATCCTCTACACCAGATGGAGTGATGCTCCAAATGGGACTGCCAGGATGGCTGGAGGCTGGGAAGGGTGAAGGGGGCATGTACAGGGTTGGTGCAGCTCCTCTGCCTTGATGCATCCCATTTTGCAGCAAGAGCTGTCTTCTCCCTGCTGCAATCACCTGAAAAAATCAGAGAGAGAAGGAAATGTCAATACGTAAAGATGGAAAGGGGCTTCTGTAACTGGCAGCATTTTGGCAGCGTTGCATCAGGAAAGAAAGTGCTTTAAGGATTGCCTATGTAGGGATCGCCCACTGACAACGGATCTGACAGCTTTTTTTATATGATAATGCATCTGCAGTGTATAAGGGGCTGGAAGGTGTGAGTGGGGGAAGAGACAGTTATCCAACCCAAGCAGTAGTGGGTGCAAAGATCCCAGGCTTGTCCCTTCCCTTTACCCTAAAGTTCAGAGGACTCTTCATCTCCTCGAGATCATCAGGATCTCAAACCCATCATGTTGTTGAGGAGAGGGGGAAAGGGGTTGCTCTTCGTTCCTGCCTTTTTTACTGGAAGGGGCTGGAAGCTGAGGATTTGGAGTATATCTCTTTGAGAGTTCAGATTTATGTTCTTGATGTCTTCATCTGCTTGTAAAGCTCAAGGATTTGATTTTTCATATGCGCTGTTTCCCCAAAAGCTGATGGAAGAATCTGTGCCCCCTGGGCTGTGGCAGAGAAGGGATTGGCACCTTTGGAAGCTCCTCAGCCGCCACAGTGGGGTTCAAGCGAGGGCTGTGCTGTTCTGGCCAGCCTCTGCAGCAGTGCCCCCCAGGTCCATTGGTGTGATGCAGGGATAACTTGGGGTGAATTTGTGACATGGAGATGGAATTGAGCTGTACAGATGTGGGAAATGCTGCTTGGACACGGTTGAGGTGGTGGCGACAAGGGCGGTGCCGAGTGCTGGAATTAGGAGGGAGCCCTGGATAAAACCCATTGTTTTATACAAGTTAGGGGTCTGCTGTGGCTCAGGGGAAGAGGTGACATGTGATGGACCACCCTGTGGTTGGGATTGGTGGCTCTGGGGACAAGAAGTAGCTGCTTCCCATTGTAGGAGGGCAGAGAACACGCTGGAGCCCGTGGCAGACTGGCTCCAAACGGGCCCCGCGTAGGCACCAAGCGCTGCCTTGGCCCAGTGCCCACATCAGCCAGTAAAAATTAAGAAATTGATTTCCTTTTGTTTGCCTGAAAGGACGAGGCTGTCTTTATGAGACAGTAAATGCAATCTTGCTCTGAGCATGGCTGGATTTTTAATTGTATTTATTGTGCTTTCGCTTATTCTTTTATGAGTTTCAGTTCCTCTCATTGCTGGTGCAGAGATCAGCCCTGGGGTGTGGGTTGATTTCAGCTCCAACAAAAGGTTGGTAATTTTTTAAAGTTTTTTTTTTTTAAACTTGTTTGTTTTCCTGATAAGCTGAAGTTTGAGGTTATTTTTACCCCTGTTTGTGTGTGTGCGTATAGCTCTGAGTTGTAAAGCTGGGCTGAGAGAGGTAGCCTTGGAATTATCTACTTGCCAGTCGGTGATAGGACTTTTTGAAGAACAGAATTCGAGATTATGATTGGGGAAACATGGAAGTGCCAACAGGGGTTTGGAGTCAGAGGGGGAAGGGATTTTATATACTGTATATTGGAATTTAATGAGGTCTGCTTCAGTGCTTGCTATACAATGCATGGTGACCCACTTTATTAGGAGAGCATTTTTTTTTTCTAGTTATGGGTCGTATACAGTTCCTAATTAAGTGAGTTAATTATATGGCTCCTTTATATTACAAAAGAAAGTGGAGATGGCACAATTAGCTCTTGCAGTGATCATTTTTGATCAAAAAATGGTGCTCTGCATGACAGCTCCCAGAGGTGTGGGTGGGGAGAGGGAATTGCCCTGCAGCCCTGGGCACCCTCCTCACTCTTCTCTGCCTCAGCTCAGTTTCTGTCCCCAGCACTTGGCCTGGGATGTGTAGGGAGTTCTTTCTGAAACCACGCTGGAGAGACCATGGCCCCATCCTGACCCAGAGCTACACCCACAGTGCCTCTGATGCTGCCCAAACCTGGTCTGCAGCACAGGACAGGCCCCTCCTTGGAGTTTCTTTGGAAGTATCAGACAGGGAAGATGCTGAGGGCTCTGGTTCCAGGTAAAAAGTGCTGCAGCCTGTGAGGGTTCTGAGCAGCATCACTCCCTGTAGCTAAACTGTCCTTGAAGGAAGTTTCTTTAACCTTTCCCTTCCCAGCCTGGCAGTGGCTGAACTCCCACATCATCCCTGGGTTATCTGTTCCGGTGCTCAACCAGCCGCACCGTGAGGCATCAGGGAGAACATTCAAACTCTAATCTCCCTCAGTGCAATTTAAACCTATTATTTCTTGTTTTATCCCCAGTGGACGTGGAGAACAGCTATTATATTTCTCTTTGCTGCAACCTTTTACATATTTGAAGGCTGTTATCACGTGTCCCTTCAGTCTTCTTCTCTCAACACAAAGCATAATTCTTTCAGTTTTCCCTTAGAGGTCATGTTTTCTTCACCTTCAATCACTTTCGTTGCTTTGCAGAGGTTACTGCGATGCCAAGCTGGAGTTTTTGTTGTTTCTTCATCTGTTTGCCTTGGGGCATTCATTCTGTTGTGGATGTGTGAGAAGTGACCATAATCATCTCTAATCTATAGTTATTTACACAATACCCTATATTCCTGAGCCTATTTTATCATAAAGTATAGCTCTTAGCCTTGATAAATAATTTCCCACTACGATATGATCGTGCAAACAGGGGTCCCTAAGCTATTTATTACTATTATTATTTGCTTTATTTTTCATGAGTAACAAGCTGTCCGTATAACACTGTGAACGAAGCAGGCAATTCACAGACATGGACTGAAAGCTATATCCTGCTCTCAGAGCTTCCAGATAAATAGGGAGGTGAAGGTAAACACCAAGCCAAACTCTAGTTTAGCCAGAGGGAGCAGTGCTGAACAGAGAATGAGAGATTTTCTGAAAAGCAGAGATTTTGGGGGAATCTGGAGGAGTGTTTACAGAGATGATAATATCAGGGCGGATGCAAAGTAAGAAGAGTTGGAACATCGCTGGGATGGATGGCGTGTAGCCTGACTGGGAGGCTGGGGGAGAACAGAGGGTGGAGATGAGGCTGGGAATGGTGGTATTTGAGTGAGGTGTCTTTCTCAGGAAAGAGGAGTTGGCTGTAGAGGGGATGTGGGAGGGAAGGGAGAACAGAATTGCTGCTTGTGATGTTTCCAAAAAGTAACATTTCCAAGCTGCCTCACTGCTCTTTGGTGAACATCAGATGAATTTGATCCTGATCTCCTGGTCGTTGTGGCTGACTCTCCCACTGGCGTTGGAAGGGGCAAGGTTGGCAGTGGCTGCAGTGCTGGGCTGGAGCAGCGGCTGCTTCTTCACTCAGGGGCAGCCCTGGGCAGCCCTAACATCTCCCCAGCCTTTCCCCACAGGGGAAAGGAGTGATGGGTGCCTCCATCAGTGCTGCTGGTATGGCTTCCCTGTCAGGAAAACTGCGTGGGGTTAGCATGGAAAAGAGCTCAGCTCTGTCCTCGCAGACAGTGTGGATGCTGCTGGGTGGTGAGAGCCCTGCTTGGAAGGAAGGAGAGCCATGGGAGAGCCTTTCAGATGTAACAGGTTCAGTGCTCAGAATGGACATAAACTTCTTAAAGTTCTAACAAATAGACACTTTTTGTAGTTAATATCCACAGTGAGTTTGTCCACAACACAGGCTGAGTTATTCACAGAAGCTGCTACTGCATCACTGTTCTGAAAAGCTCTGAAATATTTTATATAATGTTTTAAAATCACAGGATGGTATGTTAGGAATTACTCCAAGCTATCCTTTGTCTATTATACGTTTTTACTGTACAAAACTGTCTTTTCTATCTCTTTCTGCACATTTCCCTGTCAAATGGAAGGTAAACCTAAATCTCTAAAATCTACACTCTTTTTTATTTTTGCTTCTTTTTTTTTCCTTTAACCTTACCTGGAAAGTGCACTGGTGAAACCAGTGAGAATTCTTCCAAATAAAGCCATTCACAAGCATTATACATTACAAAACTCAACCTCTTTGCCTACTTAAAAGCAAAAAAATATATGTTATTACCAAGATAGATCTAAAAATTTGAAGTCTAGCTAGCTGCTTTATTTCCAGGAATTGCTAATGGCAGAGTATATTTTGAGTCAGAGCAATAGTCACACCTATAAAAGTGATTGGTGGCTGTTTGATATCCATGATGTTTCTAAAGTTTGTCTCAGGCTTGCATAGTGAGTCCAGCACTCGTCTGCATCTGAGTGACAGCAAAGGGGCCGTGGGCTTAGAGGGAACTGGATCTCAGCAGTGACCAGCCAGAAGAGATGGGAATGAGAGAATTAAAGTGATAAAGCACCATGACTGTGGCTGTAGGAATTGATGTTGTCCAGATTTATACTCCCCCACCACACCCAAAAAACCCACAACCTAATAGGAGAAACTTGGAGAAGTCCTCAACTGAAAATTGCCTTTAATCAAATTATATCCTTTGGAGGATATTGGGATGAATTATATGTTCTAGGCCATATCAGATCAATCATCAGAAATGTTTTAGAAAGCTGGGAGGATAGTGCAGTGCATCCATTATAAGTGTTCCTTAGGACTCTTGAAAATGTGATTTATTTTAGTTTTTTCCAAGACCTGGAATTACAGTTGGAGGCAGGAAACTGTCTCTGGATTACTGCAAGGGTAGTATATACTTTACGTGTTGTGCTCTCCCTGTGGTGCCCCTGCCCTGGCAGTTCTTGGGGTTTCCCACTTTTGCAGAAACGGGAAGGGGTTGAGATGGAGAATCAGAGCTCAGCTCTGAGGCTGTTGAGGGTTGGTAGGTCTTGCAAATGGAAAAACTTAGCAACGTTGACTTGAGGTGGATGACTCACCCAGAGGCTGAGTCCATTCATGGGACACAGTGTTCGCTGGGAAATGCGAATTTTATTATTTTTTTTTTGAAATGAAGAGTCCTCCCCTTCCCACCACAGCTGGGCTGGCCAGCAGTGCAGGGTGCGGCTGAAGGAACGTGCACACCACGCAAACCCCGGTCCTCCTGGCTTGCCTGCAGAGAATTGACATTGCGAGGGAACAAAAGCCATTCCAACCAAAATTGCCCATTTGCTTCTCGTGTTTGGAGAAATACACTGTGCATAGTCCCAACAGAGGCATCTTGCATCAAGAGCTGAATTTTGCCTTTGCACCTCAAGAGTTGGAAAGTCACACGGGCCCGGGGAGCAACATTAAAAAAGCCAGAACCTGCCAGAAGGAATTCACAATAAAGGGAGGGACCTTTTTTCCGTGTGACTAAAACACCTGGCACAGCTGCCAAGACTCTGCTAATTACACAATAACTTTATTATATCCCACTTGGAAGAACAAACAATACTTGAAGCTCCAAAAAATGAGCAGCCTTTAGACTAGATTAATGCAGGCAGAATTGCTGCATGGAGCCGGTGTTTGCCTCATCCTCCCAGTAGCTCTGGAGAGTAAAATGGCTTGAAGACTCCCTTCTTTGTTGCCAGTGCTACATAATAAAGTAATTGTGCAATTAGAAGCAGATTACTGATGGGAGATGAGCATTTTCTATGCAATGTAGGTAAAAGGCTGGCTGCTCTGAATAGGTTCAAAGCCTAAGTGCAGCATCTCTCCTCCAACTTACTTGAGCTTCTGGTAGTGCCTGGAAAAAAGGAGTGTCGCTAGTTGAGCATGGATTTTCTTCCCATGTTAAAATATTAAAAAAGTCTTGTGGAAGATTTCACTGTGGTCCCTACCTTGTCCAGCACCAATGCAGCAAGAATGGCTGCAGCAGGTAGTAGAGGGTCTAAAACCAAAATAAAACATAAGGTATAGGAGCCTTCCATTGCTCCCATCTCTCATGCCTGACTACTTTGCTTCATTTTCTCCCCTGTCTAACGGTGCTGTGAACGTTTTGGGGGTCAGGAGGGTAAGGGGAAGATACTGCCATTTGTGGTGGTGGTGGGAGAGAGCTTGAGCTGAGCAGGATCTGCTCCAGTACATTGTGAGTCCCTGTAGGCATCAGCCTGACTGAAAGGCTCAGTGAATATGCCCAGGTGAAGCTGCCGGGGGGGAAAAGATGGGCAACAGAAATGTCACAAATATGGATTTGAGGTGAACTGACTCATTGGGGGTGACGTTTCTTCAGTCTAAGCCTGGTTATGATTTCTGCCAAGCTTGTGATGCCAGGGTATACAGGCACCACAGCAACTACTCTCTCATGTCAGCCCTAGGAGAGGACTTTGTGCATGACTCACCTCTGATGTGCTGTCACCTTTAGCTGCTTGGCCCTTCAGGAGTGTTAGTGTGGTACCTCAAAGCCAGGAAGGAAAACTTGAGATGTCATCCCTATTCTGTGAGCTGCCCAGAGAAACTAATCCTGGGGATGGGACAACCGACAGGAATGTTGGGACAGGTGTCCTGTCCAGGGGCTGGTGGTGATCCACTGCCACCCCGCAGCAATCCATAGGCACGTGATCCACAGGCCTCGCCGGTCCCCTTTCCTTGCTGTCCCTGACGGATGTCTGTGCTGTTTGCAGGTCCCGTGGCAGTGATCAGCGGAGAGGAGGATTCAGCCAGTCCTCTCCACCACATCAACCACGGCATCACAACGCCCTCGTCCCTGGACGCTGGCCCGGACACGGTGGTGATCGGCATGACCCGCATCCCCGTCATCGAGAACCCCCAGTACTTCCGGCAAGGCCACAACTGCCACAAGCCAGACACGTGTGAGTGCCCGATCCGGCCGGAGCCCCCCGCCAGGGTCAAGGGATGGGCTGGGGGGATGGGGGAAGGAGGGCGAGGAGGAAGAGGTTAAGAGGATGAGGAAGAAGAGAAGGAGGTTTTTTGAGGAGAGTGGGTCTTGGTATGGTCCAGAAACCAAAGTGAATCTCAGGTCTCAGAAATCACGACATACATGTAGATGCTTCCAGAAAAGACTTTCCACTCTCACCTTCACCTCCCTTCACCCTCCCTCCGCCACCCACCTGTCACCTTCCCCCCCCGCCTGAAAGTGCCATTCCAAGCCGGGCTCTTCCTCGTCAGCTCCAAGCATGAGGTCCCAGGTGTGAGCAAGAGCCCCCTGGGAGTATGGGGATGGATGTGACCCCTGCTTGGCTGGGGAAAGGACCTGCCTCCCCTTCCTCCTCCAGCAGTTTCCCAGTCATGGGGCTGCCTCTTTGGCTCCCCAAAGGGCCAGGGAGAAGCTCAGGATACATGGGCATAGGTGTGGCAGATGCCTGGAGCTAACTTTGTCTCCAGGAGTTTTAGATGCTGGGATGTTTTGTTTTTATGGGCTTCTGTAAAGCTTTTGCATCTTTCCTGTATAAATTTGGGTCACAAACTGGGCTCATTAGATTAGCAGGAAGTGATCAAGTGGCCCTCTCCACTTTGTGTTTCTGCATTCTGAGCATAAAAGAAAAGTGCTGTGTAAAAGGATGCTTTTCTGGGAGTCCTGCACCACTTCCCACACGAGTGGTGGGATGCAGCCCTCCCCAGCATGTGGCTCACAGGCGGTAGCTGAGCTCTCCCAGGCCTCTTACCAGCTCTGAGATGCAAGCTGAGCAATGCAGGAGGTTTGGGTAACATTCCTCTCTTGCTATTGCACATCCTTTTGGTGTGTCTTTGTTCCAGGTAGAACCGGAAAAATAAAAATCCTGCAAAACAAAAGGTGAAAATCCCTCAGCTTGGGCTGTCTCTGTGGCCCAGCCAGAAGCAGGGAGTGTTTTGCTGAAGTCACCTCTGCTCTTCCTTTGGCTGCTGCTGACTCATGGGTGCAGGAGGCAGAACTCAGCCCCTGGAAACAGGGAGAAGGCCCATCTCCCTGTGGGAAGCCGTGTGGCATTACGTGCTCAGCAGGAGCACGCTGCTCCTGGCTTCCATTCCTCCGTCAGGGGAAGGGGAGCTGCAGCTGCTGCTCCCATGAGGTGTCCCTCAGGCAGCCCCCACTGTGCACCCTCATGGGTCCTCCTGGCTTGTGCCCAAGCCCTTAGCACCGTCCTTCACTTGCCAGAGCAATGGGATGCACCCAAAGAATGTGCCTGGCTTTCCCCTTGATTTTCATTTTAATGTGCTAAATTTGGTCTGTTTGTAGAGAGGGGAGGAGGAGGGCGGTGATTAGCCAGGAGTGGAGAAGCTGAATGTAGCGTGGTTTTTCTGTGCTGTTAATTATATATTTTACATTTCTTATAGCACCTCATCTCAAAATGATTTACAAACTCTGATGGCTTGGGAGGGAGGACTCCCCCGCTTTACTTTTTTTTCCTCTCCCTGCTGTGCTGTCTCAAATCTCTTTAATCTGTACGCCGACCATTGCAAGATGTGGGTGCTGTTGAGGCTGTGCAGCAGCAGAGCTTAAACCTCAAAGGATTAAGTTTTGCGCCGAGCCTTTGCCCTGTGGGACTTGGCAGAGCCGGGTGGGTTGCAGGGGAAGTCACTCACAGCAGGATTTGACCTCAGAGCTTCACGGGGCTGTTTGAGTAGGAACTGAAGGGTTCACAGAGATGCTTGGGGTGGCATCTGGAGGCGCTTCTCCTGTGAAAGGTGCCACAGGAGGGAATGCTCCAGGTTTTCCAGGACTGCAAGGCAGTGGGCCTGAAACCAAATCTCACAACACTGGTACTCCCTTTGGGGGATAATAAGAGTCAAACCACAGCTGGGTGCTTGCAGGTTGAAAACTCTAATTTTTTTAGATGTCTTTGTCATTCATGGGGCAAAACCCAGTCTTTGACTATTCAGGCAGAGTTGAATGAGGTGTGTGTTTTGTATTTTAGTCCCCAGGCCTCAACTTGGTCAAAACTTCTGACTTCACTGGTGGCTTTGCTTGAGGCTGGAAAGTTTCATAATTCACCTTTTAAATTAACCATGCTTTGGGGAGCTTTTGCTGTAAGGGGTTTGTTTGATCTGATGTGCTCTACTCAACATGAGCCCAGGCTGGAGAATATTTGTTGCTCCTGTTCTCCCCATGGTTGTCATGCTGGAGGGTTTTTCTCTCCCCCTGTGCAGAGCTTGGACACAAACAATTCTCCATTTGCTGTCAGCTGTAAAGAGAGCTTCTCTGGGCTGGGGAGTGCCTCGATGCCCAGCTGAGCCTGTACAGATGCAAACTCCTGCCACCACCCTCCCCCAGAGCTGCTGCCCAGCTGTGAGCAAAGGTGTTCTGTGACACCCAGCATCTCTCCTTTGCGCTGAGTTGTTGCTAGAGCAACATCTTCAGCAAGCATTTTCCCTCTCCTCCGTGAAGCTTTTCTCCTTTCTCTTTTCATCCCTGTGCTCTTGGCTGCTGCCTGGGTCGAGGACATGCTGATGCCCATTGCCGCGCTGCAACGAGGGGAGCAAACTTTCTGTGCTTAATGCAGTATTAATAGTACATTGATGCGATATGGATTTCTGTCACCCTCCATACTAGCAAGCATCACTTATCGCGCAGGGATGACGGATGTTTATTCCCAGCCACTTAGCTCTGCATAATGGAATTGCAGCTGAAATATGGAGAGCAGCTCCCTGTCTGGGGAGCTGGAGGCCTTTCGCTCCCATTGTGCGGTGCTGTCCCATGGGATCTTCTTGTTGACGTGCCCTCAAGGAGTCAGAGACGTATTCTTCACTGGGAATGTGCTGTCCTGGTGTTGACGGGGTGAAGGGCACAGGAGCCAGCCCTCACTTCTGGCTTTCCAGGGTTTTTGCAGTTTTCTTACTCTCTTTCTGCTGCTACCTGACTTAGGGCAGAAGGTGGGACAAGCTTGACTCAGAATTCTCTTTCCCTTTCTGGATGAGGAGTTCTCAAAGAGCCGTGGAAGACACCAGCACCACCCTGTTTTCTCATGTTGAAGCATTTAGTATTTGAGAAGATGCTCCCCCATCTCTGTGCTGTAGCTCTGTGCTGTGCTGGGCAGCACTGGGTTTACATCCTGTCCTTGCATCAGCTGTCCTTGACCCTACCTGGAGGGTTAAGGAAAGAGTTTGGCAACGTGGGCAGTCCAACCACAAGTGGATTTCAGAAGAATAGGCTAAAACTGCCTTTTTCTCCTGATTTGGTGCACATGGAAGAGAAACCAAGTGCATGTCTGCTTGGCAAACATCAGCAGGAGGAGCAACAGGTTGTGATGAGTTTAGACCTCTCTATATCTGGAAATAAACAGATCCTAGGAGAAGAATGGGACTTGTGGCAAGCACAGTGGGCAAAGAAAGTGATGAGGATGAGAGTTTAGGACTACTTTACAACAGCCTATGGTCAGAGATTTTGGTAATGCAAAACATGATCCAGTCTACCCATATTTGTGACCAGACAGTGGCTGTTTATCCTTCTGGGAAGGCTTGGCACTAACTGCAGCTTCTTACCCTATCTCTCTCTCTTGAAGTTCAGGATTTGAATTCCCAAACTTCAAGTTTTGTAATTATGAGTAGCTGGAGATTTCTGTGGTGAAATATTGGTAATGTTTCAGAAGAAGCATTTTGGAAGGTTGTTTTACTTTAATAATAGTAATTAAGTAGTAATTAATTCTAAACACAAGGCATCAGATCCAGATTAGTTCTTGGATCTGATCTCTCAAGCTTTACTCAAATGCCACAGCACAGTTTTGGAGTTGTTCAGTTCCCTTGTATTTCTCATCTAACAAAACAGGTCTTCTGGAGAATGACACAAGTCGGCGAAAAAAATCCAAACCCTGATGGAGAAAATTGATCTGGGGGGCAGATCCCCCCCTGCATCCCGGCAGTGGATGCTCAGTTGCAACAAGCGTTGTGAAGCTGGACTTTTGGGGCAAATTCTTTGATTTTGGGGGAGGTTTTTGCCAGCCACGACTGGAGCTGGCTGTGTTTTCCAGGACTGGCGCAGTCTGGGGACTGGGATGCATTCTCCACACGGGTGGAGCACCCGTCCTTTCGTAGAGTCCTAATGAGGGTTTTTTTTCAACCTCATTTATTACAGGCTGCCCTGACATAATTACATATTCGAAGTTAGTAATTACACGTATTCATGCTAATTAAGTAATTAGATATAATTACACTAACTGTAAATACATGGTAATCGGCTAAAAAGAAGTACTTCAGAAAAAAACAAGGCAAATCACACAATAAAAGCACCATCAGCACTCTTTCACTCAGTACCCTGTCTTTATCTTGTATTTCAGTGCAGCTTAGAAGGAACATCATGGTCATTTCAAAAATTATATTTCTTAAACAAATAGATTGTCTTACCTCCACTTTCGATAGATCTCGAAAACTAAAATGAAAAGGATATTTACCCTTAGCACTGTTAATTTTTTTTGTTTGCCTAGTGTGTTTTGTTCATCTTGGGCATGGGAAGATAAAAAGTATGCAGCATTTCTATTTTTGGTCTGTTCATGGTCCCATTTTTGCCAAAAACAGCAACAACATAAAACTAAAGTCATAAGTGCTTGTAGTTTTATTTGCCTAAAAAAGAAAACTGAAACAGTTGGAAGTGGAAAAGAAACTTTTCCATTTTTTTTTTTTTTTTTCCCCCCAGGGATAAGAGAATTTGTCAAATAATCTTTTCATGTAATATAAATGTGGAGGGCAGGGTGAAGTGACAGCAGCAGCGTGCTTCCCCATGCCCAGCCTGGGGCCAGGTCCTGCAGGTTTCAGTCCCTGCCACAGAGCTCTGCTGTTTCTCCAAACTGTTCTTCTCCTCTTGTCTCCTCTAAAATGAAGTCCCCAGGCTCTTCTCCAGCAGGACCCAGCTTCCATCACTCTTCTGAAGTAGACACTTCTGGGTGAAGACTCTTCTGCACTGGAGCTCTCTGGTCATAGAGTCTTGTCCTTCTCACTCAGCTCGTGTGAGACATTTTAAGGGTTTTAACCAGGACCTGTGAGTAGCTGTTTACTCATTCACGTGTGTTTTGCTACTCTGTGCTGTCTCCTCACTGTCCGTAGCAAAGCCTGGGCTTGTGGCTGGGGACTGTGGAAGAGCCCTGGCCTCAGAGCTCAGCTGCCAACAGGTGAAGGCATTGCAGGTCTCTGCAATGACCTTCTGCTCCAAATTTTCCTCCCTTCTGGTTTGCTGTTGGCTCTTGTAGAAACTGCTCTGAGCTCCAAGTGTTGATGTGAACATCCTGCAAAAGATTGGGATGTTGAAGAAGCCTTGTGGGCTCTGGCTGGCTGTTCCCAGAGCAGATGTTGTAGGTATCTGAAAATATGTGTGACCAAACAAAATTACTGCCTCTGTCCCACACCGGAGCAGAAGTGAACTTCCCCTGTGCCCAGAATCACCTTCTTGTCCCCTTGCCCAGGCTGCAACATCTGACCAACAGGAGACATACCATGGACAGTGGGACTTGATGACACCTTCCCAGCTCTGAGTTTTCCTACCTGTGGCTATTTTCTGCTCTGCATAATTTTTTCCATCCCTGAAAGAGCAAGTGGAAGAAATACCCACATTTTCCAGAAGTCCAACCTACCTTTGCAGAAGTGGAGTGCCCATCCCACCTGTTGCACCTGCACTCTGAGTTGCAATCTCACACTTCAGGCCTTCCTGCTGTGATGGTGCTACACAAATGAGGTTTTTTCAGGATGTCTTGGAAAGGTTGGCAAGGTCCATCGCCTGTGCCCTCAGCCAGCTCTGGAGATGTCGTCTGCGTGGTTGTACCATGAGGAAGAAAAGCAGCGTGGCTCTGCCTGGTCCCTGCCTGCTTTAGGAGGAGCTGCTGGAGCCAGCAGTGCAGCCCTTCTTGCTCCACATGGGATGGGCACCCGACTTGGTTTGAACACAAGCCCATCACCTCCTGCTGCTGTTTGGATTTTAGATCCATTCTCTGTTGCTCTAACATGTGTTTACTGGAGATATTTGTAGCAACGCCCAGGGACAAAGGGGGACTAGCAGGCTCCAGCCCCGGCATGGGGAAGTGACGCTGGCAGCACGCCTGAGTGATGATACACTGGTTCCTGGTGGTGAAGATCCATGAGGAAGAGAAATCCTTAAATCAAGAAGAACGTGGCTTTGGGCTGTTAATGGTGACCAGCCTGCAGAGCAGCTGCTCTGGTGGTGGATACAGACATCAAGGGGTTGACAGGGAAGTATTTTCTCATACAAAACTCTGCTTTCTCCTCTGCCTAAAAGCATCTCCACTGGACTGTTTAATCCTGATGTCTGTGGGGCCAGCAAGCAGGGCTGGCTCGCCTGGGGCAATTTCAGGAAGGGAGCTCCTGATGTGTGAACTGTCAAGAACTTAACAAGCCAGATGAGAAGAGGTCCTGACCTGTTTTCCTACTGGATTTGGAGTGGCTCTAGCAGAGCAGGCTGCTCTTTTTGCCTGGCAGCCTCACCCCTGCATCAATTGGGTTGGACCGGAGTGCCCAAGAATGCAACATCTCATGGAGGATGTGTATGTACACCCTGATATTCCACCTTGCATCCAGCCCCCTGCTCAGCTCATACAGGGGCTCACACCCTCCCACTCCTCTTGCAGCATTCCCTGGCCTCCACACACTCCCCACTGTGCCTGTGTGGGTGGGCATGCATTCCCCACCCACTCACCCATGGTCTGGCACGAGTCCAGGCTCATTCTGGCAGGGTGAGAGGAGTGGGACACAACAGGGATAAAACAGGCTTTACATTCCCTGTGTTACCAGCTGTGTGCCTAGGTACTGGTGCTTCTCCCTACTCGTTTGACTTGGAGTGTGCTTATACCTGAAGGAGGTGTCTGTGCCAGAGAGAGCAGGGCTCTGCTCACCAGCCAGCACTCCTCATGGATGTGGTTTCATCCCTGCAAGACAAGAGGCAGCAACGTAGTGCTCGACCTGATGCTTTTGCAGACTCAGGCAGCCCTGGTGTCAAGAGCGTCCGTTGATTGTGTGAATTTTGCTGTGGGTCGCTGTAAAAATAGCTGGTGTGTGTGGGCAGAGTGGTGGTATTGATTTCTTTTGGCCCTCATTTAAACATTTGTCTTGTTTTTGAATGAGTTTTTTGTGGGTTATAATGCTTGGCTGTTGGGAAAGTGTCTGGAAGCTGGGGTACCTCTGCATTCCTGGGATAAAGGGGATGTGTCTGTGGTACCTGGCCATGGGGCACCCCTGAAGGCACCAGGAGTTCCCAGAATTTGCAAGGACATTGTGTTGTGACTTTTTAGTCTCCCCAGGCTGTTTTTCAGGTTTAAAATCTCTCAGAAGTGTGTGGGGCCTCACTGTGATCAGACAGGAGATGTCTCTCTGGTTTGGAGATTGCAGGCTCTCATTGTTTGTTCATTGGTTAAGTTGTGATTCCTAATTAAAAATAGCTGCTATTGTTTAGGAGTTGGAGCAGTTTTGCATGACCACACACACAGCAGGAACATTATTAGTGGTGCTGCCCTGTGGAACAAGAAGTACAGCCCAGATTGTAGCTGAGAATCTGCACATCAGTAGAGGTTAAAAAACCCCAAACCTGTGCTTAGTGCTGGTTTTGGGCTAAACAGCCCAAGACAGCCCATTCAGTCCTGAAAGCTGGGGAACGACCCATGTAAAAAATTATTCTGCCTAAAGAGTTTCTTGTGTGAAAGGAGGCTTTTGTTTCCCAGCCTTGTGTGGTGGCTGGCTCCAAGGAGATGGGGCGGGCAGACAGAGCTGGCTCCCAGCAGCACAGGGCAGGTGGAGCAGAGCACAATTGCTTCACGTAACAAAAATTCAGAAATTGTCATTTTTGATTGCTGAAGGTTTTCAGTCCACCTCAACATCCTGCTGTCTGTCTTGCTCTTGTTGGTGGGTGCAGACAGGGGGTGGGGTCAATGGGACGAAGGGAGGTGCTGCTGCTCACAGGAGCACCACTTCTGCTGGTGTGCTCCCAAAGCCCTGACCTGAGGAAGCTGTGTTTCACCGTGGTTGAGAGTAAAGCACTGGCCTTGTTGAACAAGATGTGATTTGCTGAAGTGAACATACCCATTGGAGAACTCAGCAAACCCATTTCCATGTGCAGCTGGTGTAAGATTTGTATGCAAGTGCCTCGAGGTGAAAAGTACATTGGATTCACAGCATGTGAGGATTGCTCTCAATGCCTGGGCTTGTCTCCCATTAAGGCAGGGTTTATTGCATAATCCATTTTTAGATTCCTGTGCACTCATTCCTAAACACACTGCAAGTTACCTAGTGCTGAGCCTTGCTTGGATCTGTTCGAGCCCTCTCTCCCTGCCCTTCCCTGGATAGCTGTGTTTAGGAGACAGGAACAAACCGAGACGCAGTGAAAGCACGGACGTTTCTGTGTGTACCACACCAAGGATCAGGCTGTCCTGCTGTCTGCAGCCAAGCGTGGTCAACATGGGATGCATTACTCAAATTAAGTGATGATTTACACTTTCATGTAGACTCAGCTTTTCCTGATGCTCATTCCAAGTTCCTTTGCTGATGCTGCAGCAGCACCTGAAGTTTTTTGTCACAGCTGTGGGTCTGTGAAAATGTCACACCTTTATTTCAGCCCTACTAACCTATTTTTCCTCACTGAATCAGAGCACTGAGTCTGAAGGTTACTATACCTACCTATTTTTATATATATCAATCTCATATACATGTTTGATCTATTTTAAATGCACTGGTTTATAACGTATGGACACCTGTTCTTATCTTACTAGTACATTTTAACAGGTTTTACGTCATCCTTCCCTGTCCAACCACCATACTCCTTTTTTTCCTTTTGTGTGATAAAAGGGACCTTTTTTTCCCCCTACTAACATCTTTTAAATTTGGGACAAGCAGTTTCTCTGGCTCCCATAAGTGTGACAGGAGACAGCTAAGTCTCCGAAGTATACATGGTAAATTGCAATTAGAAGAAAACACTGGAACAAAATTACTTCAGTCCTTGTCTCCCTTCCCCCCAGCCCTTCTCACCCCTCCACCTCCCTCTTGCAGGATTTAAGCCAAGCTAATCCTCAGATGAGCAAGATCTTTGGGAAAGCAAAGAGCCAAGGGAGGAGAAAGAAAAATCCTTCACACTCAACACTAATAAGGAAATTATAGGCATCCTACATTATGAATTGGATGAATTTTTAATGGTTAGAAATGCAGTTGATTTATAATGCATCCGTCCTGGACTGCAGGGCCTGTCTCCAGCTAACAAATAAATGACAGGCCCTTTGTATTAAAGGTATCAGTCATTTTACGTCTCTGCACTGTAATTGATGAGGAGCATTGAGCAAGGGGGGTGGTGGCCCTCAGGTGTATGCAAGAGCAAGGGCCTTGTGTTTCAAGCTATACCTGAGGGCTTGGCATACCAGAAAGTTGCAGCCCAATCTTCAAGTCTTCTCTCAGATAGGCCACGGCTTCTGCTCCTTCCCATTGTTCACATTCCAGTACCACAGAGATAAAGAACTTAGCTGGGGCTGCATGGTTTTGAAAGGCCATTTTAAGCCCAGCTCAGGGCCCTGTTTAACATGTCTTATGCTCTAGAACAAGTTAGTGACCCTGGACAGCAGGAGTGGCTCCATCTGAGGTGGCTGCCCAAAGATTCCTTTCTACATGTGGAATGAGGCAGGAGGCTTTGGGTCTGCCTCGTGTGAGACTCCTGGTGTAGGGTGGGGGAGATTGTGCTCTCTGTTCTCTTGATGGTCCCGGCTATTGGCACAGCCAGGGTGAGACGAGCTCAGAGTCAGGGATCAGCATGAATTCATACAAATCCCACCACAAATGTTCACACTGAGGCTGTGTTAAAAATAAATTCTGGGCAAATCCCAGAGATGGGGTGGGGTGGGACTGTTCTGCTCTCGTGCCAGATCCCAGCAGAGCCCAAATGTCAGGGGAACCTTACTGAGAGCACAGCAGGCAGCTGAGTATCTGAAGGATGGGGAATATTTTTTCCTCTTTTTAATGAGGAGAAGTAACCTGGCATGTTGTGTCTCCACTATTTCCTGGAAAGAGGCATTTCTCCTTCCAGCCCATCAAGAGGCTGCCAAGCATCTTCTTCTCCATTTTATGGATGAGGAGAGGCAGCTGGAAAGACATCAATTTGCTCAAGGTCACGCCAGGTTGCTGACAGCTAGCAGCCTGGCCCATGTTCAGCCCACTGGACCATGTTGCATGTTTATGAGGCCCCACCTGAAGTCCTTTCACAGCCAGTCTTTTGGAGTCAGGGGTTTAGATGGATAAACACATTCTTGGAGCTGTCAGCTGCACGTTATGATCCCAGAAAATAGTAATTCTGAACTTTTCCAGATAGCTTAGATCAAATTCTCCCTTTCCACCTTCATGGGGGGCTGTGCTACAGTCTTAATATGTTCTGCTTTGCTCTCTTGACTACTTCTGAAGAGACCTCTCCTTGCAGGTCTTATTCCACCTAGGCATCGCCTCCTGGCCTGCTTCACTGGAGTGTGTTGGAACCCGAGTGCTGGGCTCAGAGAAAGAACAGTCATTTTTCAACTTGGCTTTAGTTCCTGGCTGCAGGAATTAGGCAGGGAGGCTGGGATATGAGCCTGGCTGCCCAAGGAAAGCACTGCTCTCTAAGATGCAGACTTTCATCTTGACCTGGAGGAAGGAAACGCTTATTGCCTTATTTATTACATTTCCCCGTAGCAGTGTAAACACCATATCCATGATAGATATAGATCTTATGAATAATATAGAGATTTGAACTAAGTAATTGCTGTGCTTTTTTAATACAAGAGATCCTCAGTGTCGAGTAGTATTAATGATCTGTCTTGACATGGGCTCTGCAGAGGGCGATTGCAAACCCCAGTTCCGTGAGAATTTGAGAAATTGGGGGAGAAATCCTAATGTGCTGTTCATCCCCTCTGTTCCCTGTGGGACACTTCAGAATGAGTATCCTGTCTGCTGATTTTTTCTCAGCTTTCCCTAGACCCTCCAAGGACAGGAAGGCTAAGTGGGTTTTGGGAAAACAAATCCCTTTTGTAGGCAGGCTGGGCTGGGCTGTCAGAGGAGGCAACTTTCGGAGGAAATGTAATACAAAGATCCTAGCAGCTCCCTGTGGTCACTAACAGTTCTCCAGACATTTCTGGAAGAGCAAAATGATTAGTTACAGTGAAATAGCTAAAATCAGGCAGAGGTAGGGATATGTTATGTGTCTGCTGATCTGAGCCTTGTCTCTTCTCTGTAGCTTTAATATGAAGCTCTCCTTTCCACTTGCTCTCTGAAACTCTTGTGCAGCCTTGCTGCTGTGTGCTGTTGAACAGGTGGCTATGTTACTATGAGAAATTCTCTATAAAAGTCCACTCTTTAATGCCTTAGAATCTTTGGGGATGGATTTAAGATATTAAGAAGTATTGAGATTTAACACCTTTTTTGCAGTGACATTGTTGTGGGGGAAAGGATAAGGGGATAGCAATCACAGGATGTGGTGTGGGTCACTTTGTGCCTTGCATCACTGGTGGCAGAGAGCTGGTAGCCCCACAGGCTGGTCCTTCTTGCTCCCTGCTGTAGAGGTGTTGGCATTACAGCTGCAGAACTCCAAGGCCTCTTTAAATTAATGGAGCTGTCTGAGAAGGCTATGAATGCCTTTTCAATTTATTTCCCCCACCCCACCCCAAACATGGCACCTCAAGTCTGAGTCAGGCTGTTAACCTTTTTCATTCCTCTGTTTCTAGCCATGTCCTGCTTTAAGGTTATTTCTCATCCTTCTTCCACCATCACCCTTTTAACAGGAATGAGGGCAGGTGAGACCTGTGGACCTGTAGCCCATGTTCTCACCTTGTCAGTCCAGGAGGAGCAGCCCTTGCTGACCTCTGTGGGCCGTGTGTTGCAGGGACCATGGGCTCAGGTGTTGCTTTGCTACAGGAATGGTATCTCATTAACACTCTGTGCCCCACAGATAACTTCTATTGATCATCAGCTGCTTAATCAAAAACTCTGTCACAGTTAGTTTCGATTATTTTTGCCATCTCTTCATCTCTGGAGAATTGGTTTAGCCAAAGTTAATGTACTCATTATGCAGTTGGGGAACCACTGCTACAGACTGCTATGTAAATCGAGGGCTTAGGAAGGTTTGTGTTGTCCTTCCCACATGTAGCAGGATGAATATATTGGGTGCATATGCCTCTGCCTGATGTGGTGAAACAGGCATGAAGGGCATTTGGCTGAACTGGGTTTTGACCAGTCTGGGGTGGCAGAACTCACCTCCCAGGTCGCACAGAGCCCGGGCTCCACATCTACATCCCCACAGTCCTGGTACAGTGAGGATCAGCACTTCTGCTGTACCTGGTCCCATTTCTAAACAGATCTGAGCACCCCTGAAGCCAGCACCTCGGGTGTGTTGTTCTTGGGCCACAGCTGGAAACTCTGTGAACTGTGGCTTTACTCTTTTGAAAACGGTCAGAGCTCTGGGGAGGGGGTGAAAGGAAGCTGTGCAGCAAGTGGCAAAAATATTTCCCAATTTCTGCCATGTCTTTAATGATCAGCTCTGAGAAGTGTCTGGCCAGTTTGAGTGGGGACACAGGAAAGTCTCGGGAGGGAAGCCCCGAGATAGGAGTGCTGCTTGTTGTGCCCCTCCAAACTTATTTCTTACTCTGGTTATGATGGATGTCCTGATATGATTCATTTTCCTTTTGTCTTTTAATGTTTACTGCATAAAATCATTCTCCTTGATCCTATACCCTGTCAGGGCTACATACTCCATGCTGGCTGTGGTGTTGCAATGACCTAATTTGATTGCAGAGGGTCGTGTCCTGTATAATGTTGTCTCATTTTCTCAGTAGTCGATACAAACTCAATTTTATTTTCTTTGGAAAGAAGGGAAGAGGAGGCAGGAGCCCAGCATCCACAGCCAAGCTTACACCTGCAGCCCTTACCTTGTTGCCTGGCTGTAGTGGCCCCTGTGGTTCAGCTTGGATGGGACCTGCAGGCTTGTTTTATTTATTTATTTTCCTGGTGGTGCTGAAGGGGAGAAAGGATGGAAGCTGCAGCAGAGAAGGGCCCTCATTTGTAGGTGCTGGCACCGCTGATTAGCCTCAAGGAGTCATTAATCCAACAGGCTGGACGCCCTCTTGATGGAGCTTATCTCGGGAGGGGAGGGTTAGCTGTGCCTCCCTGTGGGCCCTGGGTGAGTGTTCAGCTTTCTCCTTTTGTCTCCAATTAGATGCTCGGTCCTTTGCACCGCTGTGCTTCACCTGCCTCAAAGACCCTTCACTTGCCTTCCGCCTCTGTAATTTATGAGTAGCTCAGAGGGGAGAAGGAGGGTCTGGTCTCAATTTGTGTGTCTCATTTGCATGTGAAATAAGCACGTCCCTTCAGCAGAGCTGCCAGCAGCCTCCTGGCCCCGCTGCTCTCATTCAGCATGGCTTTGACAGCTCCAAGGCTGTGGCTCGGTGAGCGGTGGCAGGGCTTGCTCATAAACTGGAAGTGTCACTGTGTTTTTGCAGAGCTCGTCCAGAAAATGGTGTTTTTCAGCAGCTCATAAAGGAGGTGTCAGCCTGGGATTTGGTCTGTGGAAAAAGAACCTGCTTTTGCAAACTGCAGAGTGCACGAGCTCTCAGCTCTGGCTCCAGGGCCATCTCTGCTGGCTGGGATTGCTTCTGGGGCAAATTATTCAACTGATGGTTTCATTGCTAATTTCCTCGTGGGTCCTGGACTCTCTGACTCTCTTCTCAGGGTATTCCTCATTCTCAGCCCTGTCTTTTTCTGTCCTGTTGGGCTTTCAGTGGGCCTTCGACTGAAAATGGATCTGTTGTGGTGAGAGAGGAGTCAGAGAGGCACTGGCAGGCAAGATGCACGTAGGGGTTGAATGAATAAGCCAACAGGTGTGCCACCAAACAGACTGACTTGTCTTGATCCAAGGATTTAGTGAGAAGAGGCCAGGCAGGGGGGTGGCAGTGGTCTCTGTGGCTGGGCAAGGACCAAGGGAAGAGAATCGTAAGTCTTGAGGACAGGAAGAGAGGGAGGAGACTGGACATTGGTCAGTCATGTGGTCCTCCTTGGAAGAATGCCAGGTTCCATGGACCAAGCACAAATCTAGGCCTGATTTCTTCTCCATTTCAAAATATTTAATCAGAGAATCAAATATGAAGTCTCTTTAAGAAGAAGCTGGCACACAGCAGCTGGCTGAGTGTTGCAATCAATGTATCCGCTGTGGAATGTTTCCTGCAGAAATATTACATCCTCTCTCATTTACTTGATGATCTTTAGGGTGAATCAATCAAAAGATGCTGCACACAAATAGTTCAACCTGTGATCCTGTGGGTGTCCATTATAGAGATATTTGCTCCATGTTAATGGACCTGTTGATTAACAAAAAACCTACCAGTTTTTAAATAGAAAGCTGTTACTTGATGGCAATTGCTAGCATTGGTTTTCCTGCCTCCCCACCTCCCCGGCACAGCTCTCATTCTGTGCCAATGCAACAAAACCCAGGTCTGCACTGCTGGGGAGAAGAGACCCACATCTCACCCTAGCAGTTATCTGAGACGAACCTTCTCCTGGAGCTTGGGAAGGGCAGAGAGAGACTTCTCTGTACTCAGTGGGTGATTTCACCACTCTGTGTCTTTTGCTGTTGTGTTTCTGCACCCATCTGCCTTGGCATGTGATGTCCTGTTGGACTTCAGGTATGTCTGAAGAAGATATTCTCCTGAAATTCCCATCAGGCCAAGGCTCAGCAGCTCCTTGAGGAGTCTGATCAGGTTTTACACTAGCTGAGTGATGGGAGTTTTTATTTGGGTCTGTGAAGCTCATAGTCTGTTGGAGCGATAGTGTTCATTTTGTTTCTCTACAGCATGGACATTTGTCAAATCTCCACATTTCTGGGTGAAAATGTGCCCGTGTTGCAGTGTTAGCTGTTGCTTTTCTGCTGCTAGCCTGGCAAGAACCCCAGCTGGAATTTTAAGCATCCGAAGATCAGGATGATGCCTACTGCATCGATGTCCTTACCTTTGATAGGCAAATCTGAGCGGACCCAACCCCGTGATGACTGAAGCTATGCAAACAAGAGAGCAGCATATTCAACGCTGCCAGAGCTCTGGTGGGGCACTGGGAACACATCCCAGGACAGAGCAGTGTGCTGAGCTGTGTGACACAGCTCACCGCAGAGGCAGTCACCCAGCAGGGCTGAGCGGCCCGAAAGGACCAGGCTTGTGGCTGTGGGCTGTGTTCAGCCTCATGCTGGTAGTTGCCAGCAGCTGTTCTGCTTTCTGGGAAGCATGTTGGGATCCTTCCTGCTCAGCTGGAGGCTGGGGGAGCATTTGGTCCTCTCCCAGGCTGCTGGTGCAAAGCAGCCACTGTTCAGTTTGATGGGCCAAGCATCGCTTCAGGCTCCACTGCAGAGGGGACCAACCACCCCCCCCCCACCATGTCACTTGTTTATCTCTGTCGTTTATTGCCACAAACCAACTCACCCAGAGCCGTCCTTCCTACAGCTGGTGGGAGTCAAAGTGCCGAGGCTGTTAGTGGATTAGGGCAGCAGAGTGAAAACCATTTGGCGTTCCTATCCTGATTCTTCTGGGTGCCTTTAATTAGCATGATTGCTCAGCACGGATTTTGCCATGTTCTTTAGCTCCCCTGGTTAGGATAATTATTCCCCCAGCTCCTTTTGTTCCAATTCCTGATCGCTTACAGAGTCTCCCGTTAAAAGCCATTAAATCCGTAATGTGAGAGTAAAATGTTCAGCAGCGTTGTGCTCTCAGCCCCACACGTGTGAGCTCGAGCTCTCGGCCCCTCTCCCGCACTCCTCTGCTCCCTGCCACGTGCTCCGTGCTGCGGCATCACTCTCTGCTTCCCTCTCACACGCTTCCCCCCCAGCCATCCCACGTGTCCCACACGCACCAGGTTGTGTGCACACTCCCCCTGCTTTCTGCTGGCGCTTTTGGCATCACTCAGCTTGGTTTCCTCTGTGCACAGGCTGGTTTTGACAGTGAGGTCGGGTTCTGGGCTGTGGACTGTGATCTCTCACATTTAGTTGCATGTGCAAATATGGAGGTGCCATTAGGAGTGTAGGTTTGCGCATGTTTTTGCCGTTGTGTGGGTTCTTGCTTCAAGGAACAGCTAAAATCGAGGGGAAGATGTCCTAGCTGTGGTGGAAGGCAGGACTTTTGATGAGAGATGATGCAGAAGAGGAAAGACTTGTTTTCCTTATTTTTAAAGTAAAGCTGTTTTCCTCTTTCTCAAGCATAAAAACCTCCAGTGGAGGGAAAATGGGTTTTGGATAGCCGTGTTCCCAGGAATTTCCATGCTGCAGTGCCTCCCCATCTGGAGGCCTGTGAGCTCAGCCCCTTCACTGCCCCTCATCTCTGCTGATGTTTGATCAGCACATGCCAATGGCTCAAGTAGGGCAGACACACAGAGGCTTACGCAGAGTGATGTGGTGTGAAATAAGATTGGGCTCAAGTGCTTTAAATGCCTTGTGCATTTAGGTGAGTTGATGTGAGAGGGAGAAGGGAGAGAAGGAGACTTATTTGCAGACCTAGAATGAAACTAGGGCAGAGAAGGGTCTGGCAGACGTGTAGTTTGTTAAGCTCAGAGCTGATTGCTGGAGAAAAATTCACAGCTAGACCACTTGCTGGAAAATCTTGTCAGAAAGGACTCCTGGTTCTTCCTCCCTCCTTTGAATGATGACCCCTAATCAACAGCAGACACACATTTTGGGCTTAGATGTTGAGTTGCTGCCCTGCTGTGCTATGCCAGACCTTCCCCACTCTGCAAAGCTCACCCTCTGCTCTGGGGTGGAGTGAGGGTTTCCTTGCACAGCAGCAGCCCCCCACAGGGCTCCTCACTCTCCTGATCTGTGCTTTGCTGGCTGCAAAGGGTTTTCCAGGCATTTCATACTTTCTCTTGCAAAAATGTACCGTGTTTCGTGTGTGTTTGGTGGGAGCAAAGCCCCTTCTACTGCAGAACGAAGGCCACCACAAATGCCTGACACTCATTTGGTTGGCACTATCCAAACAGTCCCACAGGAGCTCCGTAGTATCAGCACAAACCCATGTTTTTCTGTCTTCCCCTGGGAGAGCACAGCCTTCCCTGTGCCCTGGGGTGTGTGTTTTTGAGCTTGTGAAATACTGGAAGATACCAAGACGTGGTCTCCAAACAACATCTGGAGCCGGGAGCTCTCACTTGGGAAGTGTAATAACACCCTTTGACATATTTTGGTGCAGAAGGCAACTTATTTTGAGAGCCATCTACTGGGGCAATTATCAAGAGCCGAAGAGCTGTGGTGGCAGCTTCGTTTCCAAAGCAATCAGCAGAGTGGGAGCACTGGAGAGATGCAGATGAAGAACAATAATTCCGGACAACGCAGCATCCAAACAGCCTAAGAAAAAATCAACAAAACCTTTTTTCCTCGAAACTCCCTGCTGCTCTCGCTGTGTTTTAGCCCTCAGCTCTTCCTGTTCCCATTTACAGATCCTCTGTAGTGCTCGGTGCCTCCTTGTCTGCTGAGATCTCCTGCGCTCCTCAGTTTCCATCCTCGGTTTGTAAACTCCACAAAATCGTGTTTTCCCACAGGATGTTCTTCTGACACTTCAGACTCTCGGGCTTGTACAGCTCCTGGGCTTCCTGGAGGGCAGCTCTGGCCTTTTTAGATGACATAAGGTGTTGCTGGAGCAGATGGCAGCGTAAAGAGACTTGAACAAGCAAGGATTTATTCTGGGCCTTGATCAGCTCCTCCCACCCTCTGAAGAGCAGGAGAGCATCCCTGGCACTGGGCTGGGAAGGTCCCAGCTGCAGGCTGCAGCAGTTGTGTGCGATCCTATCCACCTTCTGTGTCTCTTCTTGGTGTCTGCTGTCATACCCCAGCCCTCTGGCTTTACCAAGCACTTCTGTCCCCTTCTAGAGCCCAGAGGTCCTGCAGAGGATGGGAGTCTTGGAGCTGGGGCTATTCCCTGTTGGATGTTCAGCACAGTCATTGGTTCCTTTGGAGACCTTGGAGAAAACGTGGTCCTGCTTTGTGCCACCGTTTTGCCGCCTGCGTAATAAATATAACAGCTCCTTCCTCCCCAGGGAATGAGCGAGGCATAACAAATTAATGTTTATGATGCACTTTCCAGCTGAAAAGAAGTTTGAAACAGAGCTGTTGCTGTTCTAACTCAGGGGCTTCCTTTGCTGGTTGGCTCTTTGATGTGGTGATCTGTGGTACTGGTGGATCAGCTGTACCATAATTGGAATTAATCAGCAATTAAGGAACACGAGCCCAACCAGATTCCTTCCCAGTGGATGTTCATTTCTGGGCACATTAGTCAGTGGTTTCATTAACTCTGTAAAATGCTTAGGGTAACTATTGCTATCTGAAGCAGATGGGGAACAGAGGCAGTGTCACAGGGACATGGATACCTGTCAGGCAAAATGGAAATAAGAAGCTCTTGTGGCACTGCGCACAGTGCTTAAATTGGCAGCACTCTGAGGGCTGACTTGGAAAAAAAAAAAAATTAAAAATTGACAAAAGAATACATTTGAAAACCAAAGTGATGAAAATGATGTATTACTTGCTAGGATGGGATCTTTCATGCCAGGTCCCTTGGGCTTTGTGGAGTGCAGAGGCAGCGAGAGTGCACGCTGGTGAGAAGTGGGGACTTGTGGAGGCAGTGAGACAGGTTTTTTTTTCTCCCAGCAGAGAGAATGGTAGAGGAGGAGGCTCCTGGATGTGTCAGTGCAAGCACAAGGAGAGGCAGAGGCAGGGCAGCAGCTGGATAATGCCCACAATGTCAGCTAGCACCAGCTTTGCAAATGCTTTCCTGCAGCTTGTTCTCATGGCTGACCTGTAACCCCCAAGAGTTTTGCCACGTGTCTTTGTATGGCCGTGGGTATTTCAGGGGACAAAAGAGCCATTCTCCTTGCTCAGGGACCTTCTCTGTGACCCAGTCCCAATTAAATGAGGCAGAGACTAAGCTCTGCGTGTCGTGGGCGAGACTGCTCGGTGCCCAGCCTTTCCCCCTTCCCTGGTCCTCTTATAAGTCATTTCACATACTCTGGCTTCAATCTAACAAAAACAAAACCGATGAGGCCCAACTGATCTGGCTGCTTTCCATCATGCAGTGGGCCTCTGAGTGGCTTTAAATAGCTGCACCTCCGTGCAGGCTGCAGAAAAAGCACTGGCTGTGCCTCTGGACAAGAGGGTAGCTTTGGCTCAAATCACAAGCCATCTCAGACCTGAAAATAGCCTTTTTTTTTTTTT